>VYXC01006206.1:33953-88570 GCA_013397175.1 Platysteira castanea | reverse complement strand
CACCCCGCCTGTCAGGCAGGCTCCGGCTCCAGCGGCAGCGCCGGGCTGCCCGCAGCCCCTCGCGGTGCAGGGCCGGGGCAGCTGCTGAGGCGTCGGCAGATAGAATGAACGCGGGTGAAGAGCCGCGGTGGATCTCTTGTTTCTGAGGGATAGGGAGGGAAAGTTGTGCAGTTACGTTTCTTCCGTCTTGCTTGCTTCCCTTCGAGTAGGTTTTTTACAGTTGGTTTGGAAGTACGCATTCCAGTTCCATGTGCTGCTGCCGTTTTTTGTGTTGGTTTTTTCTTTGTGTGGGTTTTTTTTTAATGTTTTAGGTGGTTTACCTGGTTTGCAGAGGCTGCAGAGCTCTCATGGTTTTTGTACAAGCGATACCTGTTCGTGTAACAGGCGACTAAGTACTTCATTAAAATAATGGGCCCGCCAGTCTGAGGGGTTTTTTTTTCTTGAACGCGACTTGTAGAGACAAAAAAATACAGCCGGACTACTGTACGTGGTGTAACATGTTATATTTTCTAAGACCATGTCACGTGGGCGGTTTTGCCATTCTGAAAGTAGTATATCTCTTTCTGTAACTTTCAGTTTGTACTGTGGAGTAAGAATGTACATAGGAGCCTAAGTAAAATCAGTAGCTACTACAGATGCTCAGGTGACTGAGTTTAACGAGAAGTTCCTCTGCTGTGGTCAGGTGGAGTAGTTAAAGACCTGAAGCAGTGCTGGGAGCACCAAATGCACCTTGTGGTCTTTAAGTGACAGGTATTGTTTACATGGCGTTTAGCTTGGAGCTCTTTTTATTGTTCAATCACCAATTTACAGTGCTGGCAGTACGATGCTAATTGCTACTGCTCCTGTGGTTTTCCAGTGCAGTGGTTAGCTTCGTCTTATTTTCTATGTAAATTACCAAAATGCTGAAATATAAGTCTGTAAAAGTCAGTGCTAACTGGACAACACTAAGTATCAATAAAGTAAAAAGTTCAAAAGGCTGTATTTTCAGTTCACTATTGTACGTGAAAAATATTTACTTGGGAACAAAATCAAAAAAATTGAAACATTCAAATCTTTATATACAAAATAACTTGTCATTATCTAAACCTTTTGATCCACTTGTAATTTATAGCTTCTGTTTTAGCTTTGTCTTAAGCTGCAAACTGGTGTCTAAGAGATAAAAGAATGTAGTTAACATTCTTGGAAATGAAAGGGGTAAAAGAGATCCTTTATGATCTCTTTTTTTTTTTTTTCTTTTTTCTTCTTAATACCCTTTTCTTAATACTGAAACTCTCATTAAGCAGTCATTTGCATTTGTGGTTTGTTTTTCCTCCTCCATTCCCCAGTGTAAATCTGAGGACTGTTTGCCTTTTCTCTCTGCAGAAGAGAAAACAAACATTAAATAATGGAGGGGAAGCTTTCTTTCAAGACAGCTCAGGATTCAGCAGCACTCAAACCATTCTAAACCAGGTCAAGCCATTCTTTTTGTTAGAAAGCATACAGAGAAGAAAAAGAAATATGAAGTTGATCTTTCAGACAGAAGAAAAAAGGTTCTCTTGACTCTGGGATAGATGCAGCTATATTTAGTTAATGATTATGTTTATTTTGGGAAGGTTGCAGCAGCCAATTTTGCAAGAGTGTGAACATGCCTGTTGCTGGTGTCAGTCTGAAGGCTTTTTCTTCTTGTGTTTTGATGAAGTACCATTGAATCTCATTGTAACCTGTACTGAGTGCATGGGAAACACGGGGTTTTTGTCAAGGGAGGCATGTTCAACTGATATGAAAATATTAATTGGAAGGGTAAATAGGGCTTCCCTATATGAGACTTAAGTAGCCGAAGCTTTGTGCATAATGGATATGTAAACATGATGAATAATCTCACTCTATAGGAAAAATTTGTTTCCCCCCCAATTAATTTATCTAACATAGCAAAAGGAAGAGAAGATGAGGGCCCTTAACTTGAATTAATGGTGTGGATGCAGCCAGTAACAGTAAAATGGCATGTAAAATTTTCAAACTAGATAAGGTACCACTATAAGAAGAGGTATGTCTTTGACTAGCTAGGTATGTTGTTGTGGAACTAAAGCTGATTTATATGAAGAATGATACCAACATAATAAATCTGTTTAGAAGCTGATGTATCAGTGGAACTCTTGTAGGGACCCTTCTACCAAAAGGAGGTCATTACCATCAGGGAGTTGCAGATGTTTACAGCAACCTCACCATTACCATCTTGAAACCCCTGCTGTAACAGTTAGTGGTGCTATTTCTGTGTTTGCTACCAACTGTCTGCCAGAGACAATTGCACTCACTGCAACAGAAATAGCAGAAAATATTATTTTTTTAGTATTTCAGCCAGTTCTTAGCAGAATCCAGCTGCTTTAGCCTGGGTGGCCAGTGAAAAAAGGCTAAAGCTAGAACATTCCAAGAAGATGGCTTTATGATCAGGCTTCTGCATAAAAACCAAAACAGAAGAAAAATGTTTTTTCATGTGTCCAGCAAAATCATGAAGAAGTGAACTTGCCATCCATAAGTCCCTGAGCTCTGATGGGATACACCCATGAGTGCTGAAGGAACTGCAGGCATGATTGGTAAGCCCCTCTCAGACCTTGGAAAGGTCATGGCAGTCAGGAGAGGTGTGAGAATACTGGAGGAAAGCAAGTACCTCCCTGGTTTTCAAAGAGGACGAGAAGGAGGACCCAGGGAGCTACAAGGCCAGTCAGTCTCATCTTAATCCCTGAAAAGGTGATGAAATGTTTCATCCTGGAGGCCATGTCCACACACATGGTAGACACAAAGATGATGAAGAGTAGTCAGTGTGCTTAACCAACCTGATTGCCCTCTATGCTGAGACAACTACTTTGGTTGGATAAGGGAAGAGCAGTGGATGTTTAGCTGGACTTCGGGCAAGAGATTTGACACTGTCTCTGGTGATATCTTTGTAGGCAAGCTCAGGAAGTGTGGGCTGGATGAGCAGACAGTGAAGTGCAGTGAGAACTGGTGCCTCACTGTCCGCTCATCCAGCCCACACTTCCTGAGCTTGAACCATAGATCCCAGAGGGTTGTTATCGGTGGCACAGGGTCTCGTTGGAGGCCTGTCTCTGGTGGTGTCCCCCAGGGGTCAATACTGGTCCAGTATTGTTTAGCTTGTTCATCAGTGACTTGGATGAAGAGGCAGATGCCTCCTCTGCAAGTTCACTGATGACACAAAGCTAGAAGGAGTGGCTGATACCCCAAAGAGCTGTGCAACCCTTCAGAAGGACTTCAACAGGTTGGAGAGGTGGGCAGAGAGGAACTTTCTGAAATTCAACAAAATGGTCAGTTCTGGGCTCCTCAGGACAAGAGAGACTTGGAGCTCCTGGAACATGTCCAGGGGAGGGCAGCAAAGATGGGGGGCTGGAGCATCCCGGTTATGACAATAGGCTGATGGTCAGGGCCTATTCAGTCTGGAGAAGACTGAGAAAGGATCACATCAATATGTATAAATATCTGAATATCTGATGCGTGGATGTCCGGGGGGTGGAGCCAAGCTCTTCTCTAGTAATCCTGAGTAATGGGCAGAAACTGGAATACAAGAAGAACTACCTGAACATGAGGAAGAAGTTCTCTACTAATTGAGCACTGGAGCAGGTTGCCCAGGGCAATTGAGAAGTCTCCTTCCCTGGAGTACTCAAAAGCAGTCTAGACAAAATTCTGAGTACCATGTCCAAGGGGATCCTTGGGCGAGGAGGCTGGTGACCTCCAATGGTCTTCTCATGATCTTTTTGTTAAATCTGAACAATACTTTCCAGAAGTAGGTGAATCCAGGAGGGAAGGTTACTCTTTAACTATCTATTGTTCTGTGGTATGTAATGATAGGAGTCCACTGTTGCGTCAGTCTACCATACTCTATTGTACGTGGAGTGTGTCTCAGCCTGATAGGATTGACAGCAAAGTCAATTGGTGGTGGTTCGAGCTTTTCCTTCTCTTGTGGAAGAATAAATTACTATTTAATTCGAAAGTAAAACTTATGTTCAAATACAACTTTTATAAATGTGCTTGGTACTCACGCCCCTTTCCCCATAGCCCCTTTTTTCTGGAGACATGCTCATCTATCTGCGTTCACAGGTTTAAAAGGTAGAGCCTGTTTCAAAGTAGCTCCATTTGCTCTAAACACTCAAGGTGTTTTTGTGAGTGTGATGTTGACAAGACAATATTCAAGGCTAAATAGAGGGTAATAACAATCTCCTTCGTCAAAAGAGCCTTTCTAAATACATACCACAATAAAGCTGGTGTGTGAGAAAGGTGAGCTGGCTTGCAGAGATAATGATGTGTTACTGTTCTATTTATTTTGTAGTCTCTGAAGTTCTAGAGTTTGGGTTGATGTCATATTTTATGGGAGAGGAGAAGCACACTGTGGTTTTATCTCTTTCTCCCTTTGTTTTTCCAGGCTGCCATTGTACTTCCCAAGCAAATAGTCCCAGTTTTGGGTGTATGTTTTTACAAGAGTAATGCTCTACACCTGATTTTGTTGAATTTTATCTTAATAGTTTCTGAGCCTCTGCAATTTCTCAACATCCATTTCTGTTCCAATCCTCTCTTCTGAAGTGCTTGCTGAATCCCACTAGCTTTGTGTCAGCTGCAGGTTTTGTAAACATACTCCTTACTGAAGAAATTTAAAAGACTATTAAAGAGAACCATGCCCAGAATGGATTTCTCTGGTACTCTGATGTGCCCTCCATTATTATTGACCTGTTGTCGTTCTGGCATCCTGTTATCTTTTTGTGTAGTTCTGGCTCTTCCTGGCCTGCTACACAGCCTTCTGGAAGTGGTCAAACATCTTTTGTTCAGTGGAGCAAACCCAGAATTCTGAACCGAAGCCTGATTTCTCAGAGAATCCATTTTGCTGTTCTTCCTGTGGTTAATAATGCTCCTATAGCAAATGTGAATTTACCTATCTTTAAACATTCTCCGAGTTTTCCTCTTACATACAAGACACAGGTAAAATGTAGCATGATTAACTTATTCTGGTGTTCCTTTTTAGAATCATGCTAATTACAGGGCAGTGTCAGAAAACGTAAAGAAAACTACCACTGTAGAACTTGAAAGTACTAGACGGGGAAAAATAATTTCTTTGCTGTATGATTACAAAGACTATGGTGATTCAGTTTAGTCCAAGTGAAAAACAAATATGGAGGACAATGGGTTTTTTCTTCAACTAAGACTCAAGTTAAGCTGCTATTCAAAGAATGGCATATATTACATAAATGTAATATATGTTCTAGGTTGGAACACACTGTTAGATTAGAAAGGAAGTCTCTTTAGGCAGTGAATACTGTGGGCCTTTGAAAAGCATGACTTGCACTGAAAATTCTGTATAAATCACAGCTGTATACAGGGAAATCTTACGACTTTTCGATTAGTAGAATTTCCCATAACTTGTTTTTTTCTCCTCCTTGCACTTCTCTTTTATCCAGTCAAGTTTGAGTTGTGTTCCTCTCTTTTTTCTCATATGTGTTTATCTTTGCACTTTTCTCCCTCCTTTTTTACAGTTACCTAATATTTTTAATTTGCTTTATGTTTTTTTCCAGAATGTTTTTTTCCATCATCAGTGCTGTTTAAGCCAGCATTACGCACAGTGGAATTACACTGCCTAAAAAATACTCCTTTGTATAAGCTACTGCTCACTGTTTAAAGAATATTTGAGAACCAGTTACTACTACTTTCTCATCTTCTTGAACTATGGAGTCGGTTTTGCCCAGATACAAGCATGTTTAAGACAGGAGAATCTAAGTAAAGCTGAATTTGGCAAAAATTTTCTTAACTACTATTAACATGACTTTCATCCTCCCTAAATATGCGTTTTCTCTCATACTTAACTTCATCATATGAAAGGGAATATTCTTGTCCTGGAAACCAGGAAAAAAAAAAAAATAAATGGCACAGACAAAAAGAGAAACTCTAATTCTCATTCTCTGAAGAGAAAATATAGAAGGTTTTTTTTGTTTTCACAGTAGTTTTCTGGGGACCTGCTGCCTGTTTCATGTGTGCTTAGTTTTCAGATTACAAGGTTGTGAATCCACAAGCAAGGCATGGGTTATTTCATTTTTTTTCTTTTAAATTCTCAAGCAGTAGAATATGTTTGCAACTTCTCAGTCGTGGTATCTGTTTTCACATAATACAATAACAACTGAATACAATTAGAACATACTGGTAAATTTTATAAATCAGTACACTGTATGAAGTAGCAGAATATGTTAAGATTCTCTCCTACCTAAACGTGTAACATTTGAGACAAGTCCTGGAATGTCTCATTATCCTTCTTATCTCAAAAATGTATTTTATCACAAATCAACCTGGTGAGTATGATGATAAGGGAAAACAACAGTAAAATGGGGAGGGTAATGATCTATTAAGAGAGATTTGTTTCAGTATTTTATTAAATATGTTCTCAGTGTGCGAGGGCAATTTTATCATGTACCCTAACACAGTTTTCCCAGGTGACTGACTGCTATCTGCTCAGTTACACAATTTGATCAGAATTACCAAAGGCAAATAGCAAATCTGGGATGAGTAAGTTTTTTAGAGACTATCAAGTACCTGGATAAATTGGAGCCATCTCTGCTGTTACTCAACTTACAGAGTAATGACTGGATAAAGCCTTAAGAGTGTTGTGTCTGTGGTCCCCTATGAGCTCATTGCTAACTGTTACAGGTAAGTAGGACTCTGGAGATATTTTTATTTTCTATTTATACCTCTTCCTTACTAAATCAGATACATGAACATGAAATACAGCTACTCGAGAAGGAAGGTATGCAATTTAAGATGGTCTTGTCAATATGTAGACTTTTTCTAACTTAGTGTTCACACTCTGGTTAGGATATAAGAATAGTTTGCTTCTGTTTAGCTTTAAACAACTGATCTGGGAGCCAAAATAAATCCTTCATCATGGGATGGTGTACAGGACAGGCCATTCAGTAATGCCAGTGGAAGAAGTAGATGTCAGCTTTCTGCCACTGTTGTTTACATTAGTCACTGCTTCTAGCTATCTGCTGACACAGCAATTCATGTGACCACTCTTTACACAGAAATTCAAATAAATCAGGTTAACTTGACTGTAAGGTAACTTGGGTTTGCTGGACGTGGCCCAGCAATGTGCACTTGCAGCCGAGAGAGCCAAACATGTCCTGGACTGTATCTAAAGCAGTGTGGGCAGCAGGGAGAAGCCCTGCCCCTCTGCTCTGCTCTGGTGAGAGCCCACCTGCAGTGCTGCATCCAGCTCTGGGGTCCCAGCACAGGAAGGACACGGACATGTTGGAGGGAGTCCAGAGGAGGCCACCAAGATGATGGAGGGATGGAACACCTCTCCTGTTAGGAAGGGCTGAGAGGGACAACAAAACCTTCCTGTTAGGAAGGATTTGTTCAGTCTGGAGAAGAGAAGGCTTTGGTGTGACCTAACTGCAGCCTTCCAGTACCTGAAGGGAGCCTGCAAGAAAGATGTAGAGAGGCTTTTTATGAGGACAGGTAGTGACAGGCTAAGGGGGAATGGTTTCCATCTGAAAGACAGGAGGTTTAGATTAGATACTAGGAAGAAAATTCTTTCCTGTGAGGCTAGTGAGGCATTAGAACAGGTTGCCCACAGCAGCTGCTGATGTCCCATCCCTGGCAGTGTTCAAGGTGAGTTTGGATGGAACTCTAAGCAGCTTGGTCTAGTGAAAGGTGGTGCCAATGGCAGGAGTTGGAACTAGATCATCTTTAACGCTCATTTCAATCCAGGCCATTCTATGATTCTACGATATGAGCCAACCCATTGCATTTTGGCAAAGTAATGCTGCTGCAGGCTGTTTGTGACATGTTGCAGAGAACCTCATTCCTCACAAGAAATGTGGTAGGTGAAGGCAATTTTTAATCCAACAAAACAGGTGATTCCAGAAAGAGTCATCCAGTCATAAACAGGATATCATTCAAGGGATTAATAATTCTGTGAAAAAATTGTAAATTAACATAGTCTACCTTAGCCAGGAACATTTCTGTGTTAAGAGGAGACTTTTGTTCCTTTTAGAAACCCTAGTGAGTTGTTCAGCCTTTTAACATGTTTCGTACTGTATTACCTGTAAATTCTGCTACTTGGAAGAGTTTCGTGTTCATTATTGCAGTGACTTTGCCTGCTGTCTGTCTGAGAACTAGAGGCTGTTTGGCCTTTGCCATCTTGCTTAGTAACCTGTGCATGTTAAACTTGACAACCATTGTGGAGCATTGTTTTAATAAATGATATTTTAATCTGCCTGAGTCATATAGTTAATGCACGATCACGTGCTTGACAGCTTCTGGGTAGGGTAAGTGATAATCATACTTACTGTCCAGTTTGTCTTGTGCAATAAATGGTAAGTTAGCTGAGACAGCTAAGAGATAGCCTCTGGCAAAGAAAGTTCTCAGAACAGCTGTAACTACATACTGTCTTCATAGCTAGGAAAATCTTCATACTTTAAGAAACTTTGGTATCAATGCAGAAAAAAAATCTGTCAGTAGATGAAATTGTGAGGCTCAGCACAGATTATTCTCACCAGCTTTGCTAGAGACCTCCTATGAAAAATTACTAAACTCTTCAAGGTTCTACTAGGCTCAAATAGGGCTCCTCTCATTACAGCTCTGGCACAAATTTTAGTAGTTTGAAATAAAAAGTTTTAATAGGACACTACCCCATGGGTAGGCTTCCTCTCCCATAAATCATAAAACATGTTCCTGGAATTGGCCCATTAGATTCTTAAGTGTTTGCAGAGATTAAACAACTGGGTCTAAGTTTGATGGTGCTGTTCCAGTTTAACTTGTGATAGCTGGGCTGTGGACATGGCACTGCTTCTTAAGCCAAAACCACGCAGTGGTTTTTGCTGTGGGGTTTTGTGGATGTCTAGGGATATGGAGACTGGGTTACTGCCAATTTCACAAGGTCACCCTGCGCTTTCCATAAAGAGGAAATACAGTTGGCTGGAGAGACTTTACATCATGGGACAGTCCACTGTCCTGGCTGGCAGAAGGCAGAATGGTTTGTGTGTTAGTAATGTCTTTAACTGCTGCTGCAGTTTGCTGCAATGCTTATGAGTCAGAACCCTATATCTCTTGCCATGCACTCTTTAATGCACAGGTGGAATATATGTGTGACACTGTTATCACAATCAAAACATTGTGTTCTGGTCCACCTGATTGATTTTTTTTTTTTTTTTTTAGGGCTTTTAAAAGCCTTTATTAGTCTGAAAGCTTCTAATTGTCTCAAATGTAGGTGTATCTAGCCTCATGGGCTTCAATTCTTTTCCTCAAATAGAGAATAATCAGAATTATATTTTAGTGAAAAACTGTTAGTAGGGTTATAAACTTGATTTTAAAATGCTTTTTGCAGCTAAAGGAAGAGAATTGGGTACTACTTTTGAATAGTGTTAAAATAACCCCTTTCTGATGAGAAGATACTCAGAAGAGTTAGAAGCCTGTCACACAGAACTTATCAATGGTTTTCAAATATTTCTGTTACCAGCTGTCACAAAACAGAAATTGGTTTCCTCCTTTCACTTCCTCTAGAGTGTATAAAACACATGCAGTTAAACCAGCCATTCTAAATTTCTGAAAATTTACAACTTACTAAAAATACCTGTGATTTTCCTGCAAAATTAATGAGAACTTTTTCTGCTGTAAAGTTTGTGTAGAATGACTATTTTGTTATTGCTCTGAACAAGAGCAAAACAACTGTCAGGTTAATCCCTGCAGCAGAGAGTGGGAATCTGGGAAAAAGTTGTCATCACTTGTTATCTACCTAGTTGTAGAGGTGTCATAAAGTGTCTTAAGTGACCTGAGAGTACTTGAAGAGTATTAAGGCTAGACAATGAGGAGAAAGATGCAACTAAATCTTAACATACTAGTATCTGGAAGAAAGTAGATAAGTTTAATACCTCAGAGTTCATTTGTTCAGGATAAAAGATGAAAGTATCAAGGAAAATAACCCATCATGTAACTGTGGATTTGTACAGGAGAGGTGTTTGTCTAATAGGGATTTAACTCTAATGCACTTTCTAATTTCAGTAAATATAAAGGGATGCATTTAAATGGGTCATCTCTGATTAGAAGCTTTGGAAGGCAGAGTGATTGCACTCCAGGGAAGCCAATGAGCTAGGTAAACTTGCTTAGTTACAAAGAGCTTGATATTAATAATCTGGGCAATGCAACCAGGTTGATATGTTGTTATTATTATATTGTCCATAATGCTTATAATTTTGTCAGTTGTTTCCTGTATTATTTATTGGCCCATTGTGTTTACTTCCTATTTATCAGGGCAAATGGATTTTTCTAAGCATGTCAGGGGTACAATCCTCTGCGTCGCTATTGCCTCCGTGCATTCTAATGTGTGCTAACGATAGCATTAAGGACTATGGCTGTGCATTTTTTGCCCCTGACTGCCATCTGCCTTTTCACCAGGCCCAGCACTGTGAACAAATGATCAAGCAAAGCACGCTGTCGGTGTGGTATGCCAGGGTATAAGTGTAGGTTGACATTTAGGTTCATGAGTGTTAGTATGTGCGGTGTACAAACTGGCAAGCAGCACAGATGCATAATTGTACTAAACTTGCTCAGGAGGCTTTCAAAAAATGCAGAGAACCTGCATTCTTCTGGTGAACCTCTAAGACTGGGCACATTAACAAGGAAGAAAACAAATTTGTGAGTGGATAGATGCAAGCAGACTGAGAGAGAAGAATAATAATACAACCATCCCCCCAGTAACCAAATAAAGTGACATTTGAAAGTTAACTGGAAACATGTACTGGAGTGCTGTGTAAGAAAACCCCAGGGAGAAGGAAACAAATATAATTAGTTACAAAAAATACGCTAATACAGCCCTACATGTAAGGGATATAATGATAAAACAACCCCCAAGCTAGCAACAGTTTAATTACAGATGCAGTTGTGTAAGGCCTGAAACATGTATGAAACATGTGGAAATCTCTAGCAAAGCATTCATTATCCTGCACCACTGTAAACAAACCAAGCTATTTTTTTTTGTCATTAGAAAATTATTAGGGGCATTATTGTTAATTGAGAAGTTGGAATTTATTATCATAAATTATCTTGTTTGTGGAAGAGGTGATAATGGTTCTTGCAACAGGAAAATTGTTTTGAAGTAATGATTAGAGTTCTGTCTCTCTTCCCTCTTTCAGCTCTTCTTTCCCCATCACTCCCACTACAGTCAGCCATTGCCCTGCCTGTTCAGGAGAACTTGCAAGAGACTAAACTTGTTCCTTCTGCCATGGCATAGGACAACCAGGAGAAGAAAAGAACTTGGTACTTTTATTGGTCCTGTTTGCTCCTGCTGCTGCCTTGCATCCCTCCAAGTCTTTCCTCAGAAGCCAAGCAAGCAGGAAGTAAAACTGACTCTTCAGGTTGTATAGGTTGCTGAAACAACTGATTATTACTGTCTTATCCCAAATAAAGCAGGTAGTCTGTTCTTCTAAGTTGCTTCCTACTTTGCCTGGGTCAAAAGCTGTTTTTTTTCACTTGTGAGATGCTGAACAGGCTGCATTTTAGAACCTGGTAACAAGCTATGTTCAGAGCAATCTAAATAGAGATTGCACAGGCTTGTCTGTTTCTGAAGCCACTGCCCAGAGGGAGGACTTTCTGGAAGAACCCCTAAGAGCAAAGGTGTGGCACAAATCCTTGCACAGGGCAGATCCAAACTGGAAGGTTAACCCTAAATGCGCTAGCAGCATGTTAGATTCAGAAACCATCCTAAAAGTTGAATAGAAATTGTCCACTTAGAAGCTGATTGGCTAGTGGGACAGACTCTAGCTAGTCTTGTTGCCTGGGAAGTTGACCTGCAAAATCTGTGTTTGTCTTAGTATAGAATTTTTAAATAAAGGAGTTGGACCATACACATGAGTAAGGGCAATAGCAGCAAGTTGTCATTCCAGCCCAGTTAGCAAAAACTCGTGGTGTTGCCTTTTCCTGGTCTAAAAAGGGCCAAACACGGTTAAGGAAAAAAGGGGTTTTTACCTCAGTATTTATTTAAGGAACCTTAGATGCACCTTAGAAGAACCTTTGTCCGGGTGGAATGCACCAAAATGCAGTGAGATGCACCCCCATGATAGATTGCATATACAATTTATAGGCCTTGCAAATTAGCGTATCTATCAAAGACTCCCCAGTGAGAGGCTCGAATGAACCCCCCATTCCGAGGATTCCCCCCCCGGATGGGCCTATCTTAGTTTACAGGATGTGTTCTAGAGAGGACTTTGGTTTCTAGGGCTTTCTGGCCTCTAACTGTGAGGCCTCCAGGATGTTTGGTTTCCTGGCTTAACGGAATATTGGGTCTAAGCTAAGTTATCAGACTTAGGGAATTACAAGTATGTGGGCTAAAAGCACTGAGGACACATAAAAGCTGTATGAAAGGGTATATAAAATGGGTATAAAAGAAAAGGCAGAAAATCATCATGGCATCAGTGGACTGTTGAAGAATAACCCAGATACACTGGATACTGTGGGTTTCACTGCTACACAGTAAGCATCCACAGAGAATAACATTGACAGGATATGAAACTGTATTACTCTGGCAAATCTAGAGATGAGGCTCCATTATCAGCATCACTGGTGCATCTATTGCTATTCCTTGCTTCCTGTACATCACCCATTAAACATGCAAAATTTTGGCCATTTTGAAGAATGAAGGATCCTCCCAAAAATATTGCTTCTTCTAAATACCCATTCTCTTTCCTAGATGTAGTTACTGTGGGTTTGAGTGGGATTTTTTTGTTTTGTTTTGTGGGGCTTTGCCCCTGGTTTTGTTTGTTTGTTTGTTTTTTGTAAATCTGCCTTTAAATACACATGAAACCTGATGAATTACATCTTTGTTCCTAGCTGGTATGCATGGTCTGCCTAGACGAAAAATGGCTTTTTTCTTTCATGAGGGGGGAGCTGAGGAAGCACAAGAGAAGGTAAGAAGAAGAGAAAAGTCATAATGGGAATAAGACACAAACCAAGTTAAAACTAATTTATGGGAAAAAATTCACAAGGAATGTGAAATGGAGGTTCCTGGCAGTTAGTGGGAAGCACATTTGACTGAGCTAGTTCTTCTGCCTCCTCATGGCTGCTGCAGGTTTTTATGGTAGCTGGCATATAACTTCAAAACTAACTTCTATGCTTTGTTTCCTCTGATAGGTGTACTTGGAACTTCCTGTAAAAGCAACTTCACACAGAAGCAATTATGATTGTAGTTGGTTAGAGGATGATCTTAGGGATAAAGAAAACTTAGTACAGACTGTAAACAAGTAACATTTTTGTCATGCTACCGTGGCTCATGTATGGTATTATTTTTTGTTACGGTTAAAGGAGTGTTATACCAATATAAGAAACAAGTGCCTTAATGCTGCTGCAACTGTGGAGAGGCTGAATTGAGGGTTAAGGCAGTCCACCTTCAGAGGCCTCAAACTTCAGTCATTATGAAAGTGTTTTTTTCCAGCCATGGCTTATTCAACCAAAGATTACATTGTTGTGTAATTTTTTTCAAGAAACAGCCTGGCTATTAGTAGACACTAGTGAGTAGAAAATTTGTTGTTAGAAGGATTGTGATTACGATAGTTACTATAAGCCCTGCAACAGACCGTACAATCCGCAGATCAGTTTAGGAATGGAGGTCTCCAGTTATACTGAGGTTTGTATTTAATGGCCAGACTTTGTCAGAGGCCCTCTGGAAAATCAAGGCACAGGTTTCAAGGATTGGTAAAGATGTTAGTGTAGATGGAACTTGAAATGTCATAGACTGAACCTTTCCTACTTTGTTTCTGAGGGTACACATGTGATCTGGGTTTGTCCCTCTTTGGAAATTCTTTTATTTTTAACTCAGATAACAGCAAGTGAATTGGTGCCAAAACATTATAGAACTATGCTGCACATAGCTGCCATATTTTCTTGTCCTGAGAAATTCTGCTTTCACTGGTTTTTTATACTTTGGCTTAAAGAAAGCAGCATTAAATTGCATTGGAAGCTAAAGTGAGTAGACTGTACCCATACTGCTGTTCAGATCCCTACCACTGGCCGTCTTATTTTGTACTCCTGGCATACGGAGCCATGTTGACACGTGATGGTAGAATTTCTAGCTGAGCATGCCATAGTGGGGCATTTTATCCCCCAGTGTTTCCTTACGTCTGCAATTACACTGTGGAGAATAGTATTCTTGTGCTGCAAATGTAATTTGGCCAAACACCTAAATTCTTGCAAGTTAGATAATCCCCACTTTGAAAGTATGACGACAGCATGCAATTTCCCTGAAAGAAAGAATAAATTAGTGGCAGATATATGGACAGCACATAGAGGTCAACTCTTTATCCAATGATCTAGCTGGCAAGAATGTTGAATCTGTGTTGATATAGTGTATTTCCTCTTGCAGCTCAATAACTTGCATTAATTAGTTGATGGGAAGAAGAGGGATATTTTGAAGGCATTCTGTAAAACAACCTCTGTCAACAAGAATTTTGACAGTCGGGTTTAAATACTTGTAGTTTTAAATTCGGGTTCTATTTAATAAAAATTCTTTAGAAAACAATCTGTCCAGGAATAGATAGGAAAATAAATAGTGGCTTATCTTACCCTTGTAACAATTTGCTGAGTAACTTCACGAGGTAAAAGTGTTTGTAGGAGGATGTACTTTGATTTCAAATACAAGCAGGGCTTTGTAAACATATTCAAATCACTGTGCACATGGCAGATTTGTTTGCTCCTAAAACCCACTCTAGATGGGTTACATATAACAAATCTCACGCAACAGTTACATTATTGTGCAATTAATATCTTTAAAGGTTTGTTAAAATACTTTGCAGTTTTCTTTCTAATACCATATCATGTAGAAGTATTTTGGTGCCATCTCAAAAAGCACATTACAAGTGTGCTGCAGTATTGGGCCTTGCTGGTTTGCCTTGTAGCTGGATGCTGGCTGGGTATCTGTGACTGTTCAGTTCCAAAAGAGCCATTTTGTGGTTGTGGGGTTTGGGGGTTTTTTTGCAATATGATTCACAATCCACTCTCTTCAAGATCCACCACTCACAAATTTAAGACTGAAAAGAGAGGACCCAGTAGTGACTGAGTCACTTCAGTCGTGTGCCAACAAGTTGCTCGTTTGCTGATTAGCCACCTGCTTTTGTTCTGGATTATATCCAGACCTGCTCCAGCTGGCCAGAGAATGGGAATATCAGCTGTAGTCAAGGATACCTGCAAAGCACTGAGAGCTGCAGCAAAACATCTTTGAAAAGAAGCACAGGGAAAGGCAAATTAAAGGGAAGGCAAGGGAAAAATAGAGGCAAGGAGCCAATTTCTGATCTCAGCGTCACTGATGTCACCAACATGAATTTGGTCCACAGAGTGCTGAGGAAATGAGAATAGAAACAGGTCAGAGGGAAAGGTGACAGACTAGCACAGGTGACAGGGAGGGGAAAATTAATCATGTCTCAACTGTAATCTTAATGGCTACTCTGCTTTAACACTTGCAATGTCTCTTACTCATCCAAGAGCATAAAATTAATAAAATCATTCCAACAGACTGCTTGTTTTTCATAGCATCTCTAGCCAGGGATTTTTACTGGTGGCGCAGTTATCTGCAGATCCATTTGAAAAGCAACATGCACAGATCTAATGAAGAGGAAAAAGTTTAAATCTCCTCATGTTTCAAGTGAAATCCTATAGTAACAATCATCTTTACACTTAAGATTTTCTTTCTTGTAATGTTCTACGGACTTCCAAGGTTGCTTAATTTGCTGGTGAATACCATCAAGCTTCAACTACATTTTAGAACATTTTCTTGTAAAAAATTGCATCAAACACATAAAAAACTACCTTCCTGAAATGTTTTGTTTTGAAAATGCTCATGAAACTCCATTGGTGAGTCAAAAAAGATGAAAATAAGTGTTAGGTTTGCTGCAAGAATTTTTTTAGTTCTTTCACTAGACTATTTGTTCTGAAAGTAGTTTTACTTCTTCTAAAATAAGGAACAGAAAGTATGCATGAAGAGCCCCTCATCAGCTTTCAAGTATTCTTCAGTCTAAAACAGTTGTGTTTAATTTATTATTTGTTTATAGTGAGTCCATTCTAAAGTCTTTCTGGGTTTTTGTTTGGGTTTTTTTTTGTTGTTTTTTTTTTGGAACATTTGCCTCTGGAAAGTTGTTGGGGTTTGTTTTGGTTTTGTTTTGGTTTTTTTTGCTTGTTTTGGTTTGGTTTTTTTTATTTTTTTGGTACATTGACTGGCAATCATAAAACTAAGGCAAATAGCCAATTTCATGTGTCTAGGTACCTCCAAGGGTTAATATGATTCAGTATGGTAAGATACATTGCAGTTACTGCCTTTCACTAAAGAGAAATAAGGCTTTGGAATTCTTTGTCCACTTGAATAGCAGTGTGATTTTTGGAAGTGCTGTGTTTGAGAAGTCCTGCTGAACTGAGGGAAGGGAAGCATTGCCTCCTATTTCTATTTGCAGATACTTGGAGGCCAGATCTAGCAATAAGGTGTGCTATGTTGGTTTTCTGACAGTTACACTAGAGAGTACCGGGGTTTTTTTACTGATTTTTTTTTTTTTGTAAGTGTGAATTTATAGCAGATTGTCTTTGACTTGAAGCTGGAAAACTTTGTCAAGTTTGAAAAATAACCTCTCAGAAAAAAGAAAAAAAGCAAAGAAAATTCTACTTGAGTTAGTTACAGTCTTGGACATAACTAAGACAGATAATGCATATTAAAACACAGACATACCCCTGCCCCTACAGAACTGTCATCTGAGGTCAACAATTTACATTAATAAGATATTTGAAATTCTCATTTCCAGATATTTCTGTTGCAGTTTGATTTCTTTTGTTTTATATTACCCCACCCACTCAAACTTGCAAGTGGAAGCAGTCTTACAGCCTCAGACAAGCCCCTGTGGAACTGCTGCTCACACAGGACTGTCTGTGTACTTCAGCAGCATTGCCTGCAGTATTTAACACTCATCATGTTCACAGATTTACAGCTCGAAGCCTAAACAGAGCAGGTGTGTGATTAGTGAATTAACTCAGCCAGCTGATCTTTTTAAAAATTAATTTAGGTATAAAATATATTACATACAAACCCCAGTTTTTAATACTGCTGGACGAGGTCATTCTCTCCTCCTAATTTGGAAGAAGCTTCAGTAGGGATAGATACCCACTAGGGAGTCAATAGGATTGTATGATTCTCTGCAATGAAAGTCAAATTATGTTATTTGGCAAATATTTATGTTTAAGATTAGGAAATATCTGTAGGTTTTTGCAACTCAGTTCCAAAGTTGAAGACATTTCAGAATGCGAGATGTCTTGCTCTAGTAAGTTTACAAATTACCTTAATGCTAGTATTTTGGAAAAATAAATATAATTGTTCTTGCTTTTCACTATTGTACTTACATTTCTCGTAGAAATAAATTTTGTTTACCTTAACAGCAGCTGGAGCTGAGTTATGCTCCATATTTTCCTGATAAAATTTGTCTAAGTAAAACCATTAGGGGCAGAAATTTGCATTAAGCTGCTAGTATGAATTCCAGTATGCTATAAATGCAGTCAGTCCACTTCTTACCATGGCAGCTTCTCTATTGGTCTCTCTCCCCACAGTGATCCTCCTTGCAAGAGTGATCTGCTCTTTGTTGTATGCTTACTAGGAAATATGAGTGAAACCCAGGATGTGATTGTAAAGGTTTCTTCCCTTCAAGCTTGATTGGCTTTTCTTTGTCATGTCTTAAACAAAAAGTCTACTCACTGCAAAGATAGCCCTCTCCACCTGACTGGGAGAAGCAGTCACAAGATGATCATTGTGGACACCCATAAGATAAGGGACAATAAGGGCCCATTAAAGGGGCCATCCCTAAGGGTAGAAATCCTCCCCTAGGTTGGAATGACAGGCTTCTCCTAGGATACATCATGCCAATGTACCCCAGTTCTGTTTCCCTGCCCCTTTATCCCCTATATGTAGGTACCCTAGAATGTTCTCCCTTCCCTGCTTCCCCTTTGGCCCTTGTTCCCTAGTCCCTCCCTCACGGTATCCCTATTGGTTCCCTTGCCCTAGTCCCTCCTCTGTACCACCCCTGTACCCTCAAACCATTGGTCCTGATCCTCTCTCCGGCCCGCATAAAAGCGCATACTCTCCATTGCTCCTGGTCTTTGTCCCTGAAACCCTTCATGGAGTGGCTGCTGTAAACCCCCTCTTGGAACACCATACGAAGGACCTTCACGGACTCTTGTCGTCAGCTTGTGTGTGCCCGCTGTTCTAGTGGCAGAGAGACTGGCGTGCACTTTAGTGGCCTCCCTCGTTCACCCCCGCAGGGATCAGAGAGCGACGCAGTCCCTCGTCAGCTGGGGTGCCGCAGCCCTACTGAAGCGGTTTCCTGCGGAGATGCTTTTGGGAAGGTTGCAGCACCTTACCATCGACACACGCCACAACATATCACATGCAGCACACCTCTGTGCTTCCCTCCCAGCAGTTCCTCCTCTCCTGTCTGGCAGCTGCTAGCTTGGAGGTGAACCCCATCCTGCACTGGCTTGGTCCAAACCAGATTCCACTTCAGCTGTTTCCAAATAAAAATAATCATCTTTCAAAGTTGAGACTGCTGTAAATTGCCAACATTTGTTAACACAGAGCATACTTGTGAAGATATGTATAGATGACATAGGACCGTAATTCTCAAATGGTCTGATTTCAGGCAAGTGCTTTGAGGAAGACCCTTCAGCCTCTTATTAACATCCTTTTTATATGCTTCTCATTGAGAAGATCCCCTGATGCATGAATTGCAGCCACGAATAATGAAGACGTATTAGGAAATCTTAGGAAATGAGATGACACTTTGACATGACCATGACTAGGGTCTATGACTGACATTGTAGTGGTGGGGTTGCTCTAATCTCTGGCAGAATGATTTATCACACGTTACAGAATCCACGCAGATAAGTTCTTTGCATCATATGTAGGAAAAAGATCCTGAAATCCCTAATAAAAATGTTTCTCTGAATTCTGTAGTGCAGAATGATATCAGATGAATGTGGAGTATATGTACCAGAAATGCATGAAAAAATCTGTTTTTCTTTAAGGATAAAAGTGTATTTGACATTTGAAAAAATGGAATTTAGCACCATCTGAACAAATATTTTTCTGCTGGAAATGCCTGCTGTTCCCTAGAAGGGTAGTCTGGTTGTTCACAGGATTATCCTTTCATTTGCTGCTTGTACAGTCTCACCGTTTCTCAAAGAAGAGTAAAGAAATTGATAGTTCAGACTCATCTTCCTGGCTTATAGAAGTGACAGGGAAGACAAGATCCTCTTTCTAAGCAAGAACATTCTGTTTTCTAGCTTACAGACCACAAACAATGCATGGGAAATTGCTTGGGAAAGTTCTCATGATTTCTTTCATGTTATGAAAGTTCCAAAGTTATGTAAGAGCTGCTTCTTTCTCATTCTTTCTTAAGTCAGGTTAATGTAAAAAGCAGTCTCTATATGGCTTGAATCAAGGCACAGTATTCCTTAAGTTGCCTAGATGCTATACAGTCTCATGTAACATGATGTAGGAATTTACATCAGTCTTGATATGATGTCAGTAACAACACTGGCACAATATATTCAATTTTAAATGTATTTTTATTCTATCCTGCATGTTAAAATTATTTGATTCTTTGATAGTTTTTCAATCCAGTCACTTAGTCATTCCTGTAACTTCCTGTAGTTCAGAAATTCCTAGATAATATGCTGCAAATATTGAGAATAGTTGGAGGTTAAAAGAAGTGCCAAAATCTTGGTCTGTCTTCTGAAGACTAAAAGTCTGTTTTAGTCTTCACCGTCGTTTGAAGTAAGAAAAACAGCAAGGCATACTTTAAATGCAAGCTGAAAGTCAAAGATGCATCTGATAGGTAGGAAGTGCTTTTTGAACCCTCCAGGAACTGGATTTGTATATTAAATATTTATAGCTTAGCTATGAGTGCTTTTGTATTCTGGATTCTTCACCTTACAACAGGTTTGGTTGCAGGCGGAAGTTATTCCTTCAGGGTTTTGGTGGTCCGATCTACTCTGAGTGTCACTGAAGTGGTGGAAGGTGGTGTATTGCTGCTTTCCCACAGTGACTTGGAAGTAGCTCTTTAATATTAATACCTTCATTGCTTCACAGGTTGTTTGCCCATAACAGGTTCGTATTTTGTCTAGAAACTATAATTCCATTTTTTTTCCCCAAAAGCTGGATTTTCACTCCTGTAAAAATATAGCCTGTAAAAGGCTGGCTATGTGTTTTGCTGTGTGTTTCTCAAAACTTTTTAGAAAGCTTTTAGAACAAAGATGTTTTAAGAGAAAAATATTTTTCAACTTCCAGGTATAACTACACCTCCAGATATAATCAGAATGTGATTATGCTGGTTTTCCCTAATTTCAGTTATTTCTTAGCATTTTTGCTGTAACATTTTCATAGGCATTGTGACAGAAGGGGAGAACTTAACATTCTTAAACAATAGTTTTTGATCTTCTGTGTCTTTCTGATGCATCTGCCATTGCACAGGAAAAGGAAGTTTTCATAGCTGGGGCACTTTCTTTTTTCCTGCTTTCTGACTGGAAATGTAACCTAGTATGATTACAGCAAAGAACAGTGATTTGCACAAGACTTTGGGTATTAATGACATTGAGCACCATCTGAATACAAGTTGCTCAGAATAAATCTATGAAAAAAAGAAAACAAAGTGATTTTATGAGACTGAGACTACCACTCTCACAGCTTCAACTACCAAAAGTATTCCTCTTTGGGTTATTTTCTTTTCTGATGAATCCATGGACATTACTTTAACAAACATAGGTTTAAAAATGAGGATAAAAACTAAGTAAAAATCCCCTAACGATTCTTATCATCTGACAGGATGTTATAAAATGAGAACTTTGTGTCCAGGTAGTACAGTTGTTAGCATCAATACCCTCACAGTAAAGAATTTATTCTTAATAGCTAATCTAAACATGACGTGTTCCAGTTTAAAATGATTGCCCCTTGTCCTGTCACTACCTTCCTGTATAGAAAGTCCCTCTCCCTTGTTATTATAAGCCCCCTTAAGGTACTGGAAGGCTACAGTGAGGTTTCCCCAGAGCCTTTTTTCCAGGATGAAGAAGCCCAGGTTCAGCTCGTTTTCACAGGAGAGGTGCTCCAGCAGCTGATCATCTTTGTGGCTCTTCTCTGAATCTGCTCCAACAGGCACGTGTCTTTTCTGAGCTCATGCAGCATTCTAGGTGGGATCTCACAACGGCAGAATTGAGGTGCAGAATCTCCTTCCTTGCCCTGCTGGGCACCCCCCTTATCATGCAGCCCAGGACATGATTGGCTTTCTGGGCTGTGAGCACACACTGCTGGGTCATGTCCAGCTTTTCATCCCCAAGAACCTCCAAGACCTTCTCTGCAGGGCTGCTCCCAATGAGTTCTCCCAGTCTGTACTCCCATCTGGGACTGCCCTGACCCTGGGGCAGCACTTTGTGCATGGACTTGTTGAACTTCATGAGATTCACACAGGCCCACTGCTTAAGCTTGTCCAGGTCCCTCTGGATAGGATCCTGTCTCTTCAGTGTCTCAGCTTTGTCATCCTCAAACCTGCTGCGGATGCACTCGATGTCACTGTTGATGTCATTGATGAAGATATTGAACAGCATCAGTCCCCAGACTGAGCCCTGGGAAACACCACTCCTCACTGGCCGCTGTCTGGACATAGAGCCATTGACCACAAGTCGCTGGCTGTGTCCATCCAGCCAATTCTTTATCCACTGAATAGTACAGCCATCAAATCCATGTCTCTCCAATTTGGAGGTAATGATGTCATTTGGAAGCATAGAGGCCTTACAGAAGGAGATAGGAGACAGATAGGAGACACCTGTCAATCTTCCCGTGTCAATCATTGCTGTCAGTGCATCATAGAAGAGCACCACCTCTGATCTTAACACATTTGTCAGGCATGATTTACTCTCAGTAAAATTTGCTGGCTGCCTCAGCTCACCTCCTTGTCTTTTCTGTCCCTCAGCATACCTATGAGGAAGATTTACTCCGTGATCTTCCCAAACATGTAAGTGAGGCTCACTGGTATTCAGTTCCATAGATCTTCCCTTCTCCCATTTTTAAAAATGGGAGTGAGGTTTCCCTTTTTCCAATCTCTTCACCTGTCTGCCAGGACTTTTCAAATATCATCATATTGAGAGGGGCTTGGTAACATCAGCCACTTTCCTCAGGACCCTGAAGTGCATTTCATCGGATCACATAGACTTGTTCAGCTTCACATCCCATAGACCTGTTCTTTGCTTATAGGGTGAAGGACTTTGCTCCCTTGACACCCACAGACAGGATCGGGGACTTGAGAGAAGTGGGAAGCCTAGCTGCCAGTGAAAACTAAGGCAAAGAATTTGGTGAGTACCTCAGCCTTCCAGTTACCACCAGTTCACCCTTCTCACTTGCCGGGGTGGGTACTCTCTACTTGGCCTTTCTTTTCTAATGTGTGTACTTATAGAATCCCTTCTTGTTATTCACATCTCTTGCCAAGTCCTGTTCCAGCTTTGGCTTGACTTTCCTGATGCCATTCCTACACATCCAAATTATATCCCAGTACTCTCCCCAGGTTACCTGTCCCTGCCTCCACTGGCTGCACATTTCTTTCTTACTCCTCAGTTTGATGAGCAGATATTTGCTCAGCCATGCTGGTTTCCAGCCTGCCTTCCATGATTTCCTACACACTAGCATAAAGATCTCTTGTGCTCTAAGAGAGCTCTGATCAGCCCTTCTATTCTTAAGGAAAGTTACCTAGGGGACCTCATTCACCATTTTTTTCCAACAGCTGGAATTCCACACTTGCAAAGTTCAGGGTCTTGATTTTGCTCCTTGCCAGGCCCAAACTCCTTGAGATCACAAATTCAACCAGCCTTGTTACAGCTGAGGCTGCCTCTGATCTTAACACATTTGATGTGCTCATCCACCGCATTGGTGATTACCACGTCGAGTAATGTTTCACCTCTGGTTAGTCTGTGTAATACCTGTACCAGAAAGTTGTCCCCTATGCTCTCCAGGAGTCTCTGGATTGCTTGCTGTATTGATTTCCCTGCAGATGACCAGGTGGTTCAAGTCCTCCATCAGGATGAGAGCTTATGAGTGTGATGCTTCATGTATCTGAAGCAAAATGCTTTGTTGACAGGCTCCCCCGATCAGGCAACCTACAGCAAATCCCTGTCACCAGGTGTCCTTTTTTAGTCCTGTCCTTGATTTTCACCCACAGGGTCTCAGTCTGTTTGTAGCTGTTTCCCAGAGGCAGCTCTTCACAATCTGACCCTTCTTTAACATTCAGCACAACATCTCCACCCCTCCTTCCCAGCCTGTCTCTTCTGAAAAGCTTGTAGTCCTCAGCTGCAGTGCTCCAGTCATGTAACTCATCCCACCATGCTTCTGTGATAGCAGCTAGATCATAGTTCTCTAATTGCACCATGGTTGCCAACTCCTCTTGCTTGTTACCTGTGCTGCATTAATTGGTGTAGAGGCATTTCAGCTGGGCTATCCACCTCTTCATCTTCTGGCAAGAGCCCTCTCTAATTCTTTTGGGATGGTTTACAGGTATTTCCCTGCTGTTCCCTACAGTGCTGTTGTTCCTGGTTCCTTACTGATAAGCCAGCAAAGCATCCTTCTTCTCTGCTAAATGTAGTTTAAAGCTCTACTAGTATGTCTTGCCAGCTTGTTCCCCAGAGTGTCTGAACGCTTCAGTACCAAGGCTTGCTTAAGCACAGCACAGAGATGTAGCAGTGTTTATAAAACATATTCCTAATTCTGCAGGACCCTGAAGGCCAGAGCATGAAAAACCATCTGGAAATAAAAAGAGAGGAAGGAATATTGTGCTGAGTCTAATAAGGCCCATTCTTTTTTTTTGTGAAAAAGCTGTTGAATGTGTGACCATGTGCTCAACAACAAATAATGCCTAAACAAGCAAGTAAGGCCAGCTTCTCAATAATGATAATCAAGGTCTGACGCAGGCTGCGTCTGGCTGTTACAGGTGTCCCAGCACGGACCCTTTATTCAGCCGTAGTCACTCGGAATCTATTCCCAAGTAACAGAACCGGCACTGGCTCTCCCTTGCAGGGAGCAAGCTGCACACCTGATGGTGGAGAATGCGTCAACAAAGGCAGGAGACAGAGAGAGGTCGATCTGCAACTCCAACAGAACTTTACTCAGGCAGTCAAAGACCCCAGCCTGCGATCCCGGCCTCCTTTTGTCTGGATGCCAGAAGGGACAGGGTACAGGAATTACAACCAATGGAGTTCTGTAGATTGTGAAATGACAGAGGGTACATCCAAAGGGATAAACTCAGGGGAGGGTTCAATTTGAATGAACAAATGGAGTGTCGGATGCAGCCGAACTTTCCAGAGATATACATAAAACTGGGTGGGGGAAACCTTGAACTTATAACAATATGCAAAAAAGCAGGTCCTGTAAGGGCACAGGAATTAGCAGTGGCCGGGAGGTGTCAGCGTGCAGAGCCCTGAGTGCTCGTCACCCACCAGGCATTGTTAGGAGTGGGTCCAGTAGCCAGAGCAATCTGCACAGCAACAAAAGTCCACATTTTTAGAAGTGCAAACTACTAATTACAGAACTATGGAGCCTAATCTTACAGTCTTTCCCACAAGGAGAGTTTTCTTGGTTACTCTGACAGTGCTCACCAGAGTAAATATTGGAGTCAAAGAATGGTTTGTGTTAGAACGGACCTTGAAGATCCTTCAGTTCCAGACTCATTGCCATGGGCAGGGAAACTTCCCGCTAGACTAGGCTGCTCAGAGCTCCGTCCAACCTGGCCTTGAACATTTCCAGGATTGGGACATCCACAGCTTCTCTGGGCAGCCTGTTCCTGTACCTCACCACCCTCCCAGGAAAGAATTTCTTCCAAATACCTTATCTAAATCTACTCTCTTTCAGTTTGAAGCCATTTCCCCTTGTCCTGTCACTAGAAGCTGTTTTGAGAAGTCTGTCTCCAGCTTTCTTCTAGACCTCCCTTATTCACTGGAAGGCTGCTTTAAAGTTTCCCCAGAGCCTTCTCTTCTCCAAGCTGAGTAAGTCCAGCTCTCTCAGCATGTCCTCATAGAAGCCGTGTTCCATCCATCTGATTGTATTTGTGGCCTTCCTCTGGACCTGGTTCAACACATCCATGCCCTTCTTACGTTGGAGCTCCAGTTACATTATTCATAATGTTTCCGTAAGTGATCCATTCATAGATGCAGACAAATAAAAAATGTCTAATTTCACCTTTTCAGTCATGAGGGAGATACTTGGGCTTAAAAGCAGTTTCTTTAGAAGCTCTTGGAGCAGATTCAAAGCTGACCAAAACTCAGGTGTTCCAAATTTCGTTGATTGTTTAAGGTTTCCCTCCTGCAGAGTGATTTAAATTGAGCTGGCAAAGTGAGTAGATGAAAACAGGCAGACTTTCATCTCATTTCCATTGTTTATGAGAGATTGGGTGGTGCCTGGAAGAAGGTCCCTGCATGTATAAACAAGCTCTAAGGTAAAATATTGGCAAGTCTGCAAGTGCTGAAAACTGAGCATGCATCATGGTGAAATGATGCTTCCTCAACAGAGAAAAACAATCTTTGTAGATGTTTGTCTCAGAGATGTTTCATAAGATGTCTAAGGTTTTTGAAAGAAGTGATACAGATGCCAGACTTGTTAAACTTTCTCCAAAGATTAACCTGTACCCACTGAAAATGAAATTAAATGTACTTACTACTAATTTTCTAATAGGGAAAATATGTTCGTTAGTTTTGGTTAATTGAAATATGTTAGGTAAATTCAGATGAAAGCTATTTTTCCTTCCCTACAAGTTCTTCACCACTGCTATGATGATGTTTTCCACAGTCCTTAGATTTGCAAAAGGTTCTTTTTCCTGTAATGCTGCAAAGTGAGAATTTGCTTCAGGTACTGTTTGACCTTTTCTGTTGTGAACCTTCCTTTCAGAAAGTCTGTTCAACTTCCTGCATCTCTCTGATCATGGGACACAGTATAACCCCGTGCTACACCTAGCTTTGTGTGCTGAACAGGTATTTTCCTAATTTTTGCAAACACTCAAATAATTTAATTTCATTCCATTGTAAAATTTCACTCACAGATTTGGATAAATATGATATTAACTAGCATTTTCCCTTTCTCTATAATTTTTGGAAAATGGGCAAGTATCCCCCTTGTTTTACAGGCTGGCAGTCAGGACAGAATAGTTACATTGCTTAACATGGGACAATTCAGGCACCTAGAAACTAAGTGGAAGCATGGAGCCCGTGAGGGCAACAGAACCTTAGCCACTGAGGTTGGTGGGCACTTGTAGCAGAATCAGGTACAGCAGGTTGCTCAGTGCTATGTCTGTTTGGTTTGAATATCTCCAGGGACAGAGACTACCATCCTCTCTGGAAAACTTGTTCTTGTATTTGATCACCCTCACAGTAACTTTTTTTTTTCCTCGTGGTTAAATGGAATGTCTTAGTTTGATTTGTGCTTACTGCCTCTTCTTCCTTCACTGGATATTACTAGGAAGAGTCTGACTCCATTTTCTTAATTCTCTTCCACTGAGTGTTTATACACATTTATAAGACCCTCCTGAGACTTCTCTCCTTCAGGTGGAACAGTTCCAGGTCTCTCAGCCTCTCTTTCTATAAAAGTTGCTCCAGTCCCTTCATGGTGCTTGTGGTCTGTCACTGGACTCACTTCAGGATGTTCCGTGTGGCCCAGACCTGGACCCAGCATCTGCATGTGCATCTTCAGTGTTGAGCAGAGAGAAAGGATCTCATCACTTGACTTACTGACAGTGCCCTTCCTAAAGCAACCCAGGATGCCACTGGCCTTTTTTTCCTCAGGGGCAGACTTCTGGCTCCTGGTCAACTTCTTGTTGACTCAGACCTCCGGCACATTTTCTGACAATCTGCTCTTCAGCTGTTCAGCCCCTGTGTGCAGCCCCACTGTGTGGTGGACTCATATATGTCCAGTTTGTACATAAATCTATTCAAGGGTGTAGGCATCTGAGTTTTCATCATAAGGTACTCTAGGTACATATCCATGCCTAGGCTGCAGCTGGCTTGACAGGTCTGAGGACTGCTTTCCAGGTCATGCCTGAGCCTGTTCAGAGGTTCTTTGATAAGTTGTGCTGTGCCTACAGCTCCAAAGGGATCCAATGCTGTGACTGTGTTTTTAGCATGCACCTGAATATGTACTGCTGTCAATGATCATCCCAAAAGAGAGCAGCTGTGGTCATTTTCATTCTTAAATACGACTGGCAGTCCAGCTAACTTTTTTTTTTTTTTTCTTAATGCAGCAAACAAGGAACCAGGCTTCTTGGTTTTCTTCAGTTTCAGGAAGTTCAAAATCACAGCTTCTAGAGAACCCAAGTTCAAATGAACTCATTTTCTTTTTGGGCCTGTGCATACATGCTGTTGATCAGCCCTGGCATGACAGCACTTTTAAGAGCTCGGTTAGGCTGGGTGCTGTTTGTAGGCCTGCAGGAGCAAGCTGTCTTTCCAGAGGTGGTCAGATTCCGTGGCAACTGTCACTTTACAAGCAGACATACAGCAACCCAAGCCCCTGAGCCATCCCATTGCCCAGAGCTGCCAAGGCTTTACTAGTTCCAGTAAACATTGGAGGTTGCAATAAGCCTGATGTGACCAACTGCAACTCCAGTGACTACAAAGGCTTTTGTCCCACTGTCACCCTCACTGAAATTACTATTTCAGTGACAGTGAAATAATTCCTATCAAGTACAAATTACTTAGAAGCTTTTGGATAGAAGTTAACCATGCAAGTTAAACCTATTTTTTGTAGCTATCGTCAGTGAACTGAAGACAGAAACCAATCTAATTTTACTGTTTTATTAAGATGTAAAAGTTAGACCTGGCTACACTACAGGTAAGTTCCTATAGAGAGGTTCCATTACAAACACAAAATCCTGTTCAGGGAAGCAGAACCAGGCTACATTAGAAGAATTAATTTCAAGCAATTTACATCTGTTTATTGCAAAAGCAATTTGTCTTGCAGCCACTACATCAAGAGGGAGAGGCATTTGTCTTTGTTTTGAAAATGTAACGTAAGATAACGGTGAAAAGCAAGGGGACTGCCAAAGGCCAGACTGAAATGACTCATGGATTTGCCAGATAGGTCAGAGTTAGGATTGTGTACCAGTTACTCACCTGAAGCATCTGTACTAGGTGTGACTAGGATGAAGGTAATTTTCACCATAACAGCTCCTGTGGTGCTGATAACAGACCAACGTTTCAGATTCTGCTGAAGAGTGTTTGTGCAGTGTGAAAGCCTTCTCTGCTCACTCTTACCCCAGTGAATAGATAGGAGTATGTGAGAGGTGAGATGGAGACACAACTAGGCAGATGACCCAAACTGACCAAAGAGATTTTCCATGCCCTACAGTGTCATGTTCAGCAATAAAAGAGAGGGAAGAGTGGAGTTAGGCAGGTTAGCTACCTATTGCCTAGGAACTGGTGGGGCATCAGTCTAGCACGGGAGGTGGTTAGTGATTGTCCTTGTACCGTGAACTCTGGTTTTTTTCCCTATTTCTTCTTCCATTTTTCCATTGCCTGTTAAACGGTTTCTACCTTGACCCATGATTTTTCTGGGGTTTGCTCTTTCTTTGTGTCTTTCCCTATAAAACAGTCTTTGGGGGTGGGGAAGTGAGCAAGTGTCTGTGTAGTGCTTAGGTGCCCACAATAGTTTAGTGTAACTTATATAAATATCAGTTTTCAGGACAGCTCTTTGGGTATATGTTTAAAACCCATGAACTAATGGAATTGAAGCTTTTTGCAGAACAGAGTTCTGTGCTCTGAAGTCCATGGAAGCAGGGAACATTGAACAGCAGAGAAATCCCTCACATTTTCTGGAGAGCACCGTGTGGAATGAAGCAGGGCTTCTGAATTACTCCAGCCCCTGCCTTGTCTTCTTTGTCTTTCATAGTCGACAGTGGTGACTGATGAGACAGCCTTTAAACTGCAGCCATCATGAGAAGGCTTCTATCAAGACAGATGAGGACTGCTAATTGCACTTTGCTTGCTTGTTTCAAACCATTGTGTTCTTTCCAGCCTGAAAGTTTTACTACCCTTTGCAGATTTCATGTTTCATGGAAGGTTAGCATTCCTTTCTTCTAAGAGGAAGCTGGAAATGTGAGGAAAACTGCAAAACCATGATTTTGAATATCAAAGGGTCAAAATACTTTTTGAGGTTTATCTGAGGAAAAAGTAATTCTCAGAGGGAAGTTCCATGCCCATAAAAAGTTGGTTAAGGAAGTAGAAAATGTATTTATATGTTCACACCCCAAGGAACTGATCCTTCAATAAGAAGCTGCTTTGGTGTGTTATCCTTGAAACCAGTGCATCTCTGCTCTGCATGATCTGAATGCAGGGTTAAGTCCTATACTTGCTAAGGATTGAATATAGGGAGCACAGACACAAAGATAAACATTATACAGGGCCTGGCTGGGATGGAATTAATTTTCTTCCAGATGGTGCTCAGTTTTGGATTTGTGACTAAAGCAGTGGCAATGGCACTGTGTTGTGGCAGGGCTTGTATGACACTGGGCTTTCTCTTTTCCCAATTCTGCCTCAGCAGAAGGTTGGGGGAGCATGAGATGTTGGGGGAGGATGTAACCAGGACGTTTGACCCAAACTGACCAAAGGGATATTCCATGCCATAGAATATCATTGGTGGAGAGGGTTTGGGGTTTTTTTGAATGTAGGCATTGCTTGGAGACCAGGTGTCAGGATTACTGTGCTTGTGAGTGGCTTCTTTGCATCACTTGCCTTTGTTTTATTCTTGTTTATTGTTGTTTTCTTGCTTTTTCCTTCTTCCTTGTTCCTTCCCATTTGAAACTATCTCTATCTCAACACCTGAATTTTCTTGCTTTTGTTCTTCCCGTTCTTTCCTTGTCTGATAGTGGGGGAGTGATAAAGTAGCTGTGTGGGGCTGACGTGCCTACCCGCATTAACCCACAACACATCCTGCCTAAAATAATCATTGTCTCTGGCACCTGCCAGGCAGAACTCACACAGGACTTGATTTTCACACACATGCATGAAGTAACTAATGGCTTAAATGTTTGTTGAATAAGGCCCCAAAACAGAAAAGAGGCATTGAGGCTTCTGGGAGGGAGAACGGCACAGGTGAGTTCTGTAATATTTAGAGAAAATAATTTTTTGACAACTGGCAAATCTTACTTTGTGTATCTAGAGAAATGCTTTTATACAGGTGCTTCCTGATCCAGTTTGCATGTAGCCATCAATCTGTTCAACCCAGAAGACAGTCTCATGTGAAAGCTTGTCTATTGAATTGTGACTGGTATCTCCATAATGACAACATTTTTTAACAAGTTGTGGCAGGATGGCCCCCCTAGGAGGGCCTGTTACGTATCAGCTGATGCATAGCCTCAGGGCATCTTCCCCCTCACACGCAGTTGCTAATTGCTGAAATAACTCAGTCAGGACAGCTTGTCTTGTAGCGAGTTATTTTGGTGCCATGGAGGTGACATTCCCAGCTGACAATAAATATCTTGCCTTGAAAGCAAGATTGCAGGAAGAGAAGCTTGAATTTCTAACAGACTCTTCTCTTTAAAAACTATAGAAGCTACATCACAGTTTCACAAAGCAGAAATCTTCTGCACATTACCTGGAAATGTGTGAGGATCTCTCCTCAAGGTTTGGGATGCCTATCATGAGTTACTCTCAAGGGTTGAGTGAAAGGTCTCTGTGTAACCCATTATCAATTCGGTGGTAAGTTACATTGACTCCTAATCTGTACTATTTCTTTGCTAGCCATAACATAGGTACCTTTATGTCATGCACTCTTTTATGTAATCTACTAGTACTTTTGTTATATCATGTGTAGTAACTAACTTTGTTTAAGGCCTTTTGTCTGTTAATCTCCTGTCTATTTAATAAATAACCCATTTTATAATAGACCTGATCTGCCATTCTTGAGAACTGAGGAGCCAGAGCAATTCAGGTGCAGGTCACCTAAGTAGAGCTGCTGTGAAAAAGCTGAGCCTAAGGCAGGGCTTGTCCAAAGCTCTCACTTGATTCATTACACAAGTGTATGAAAAAGGACGTATCTGAAAGGCACCAAGACATTCACACTGTTAAAAGCTTTCAATATTTTTTACCTCCTGGACAGAAGAATCATGTATCAATAACAGTGGAAAAAACTAACTTGGCTTTAAATAAAAGATTTTCTTTTTAACTTAATAGAAAACGTGAATGCTGAACCTGAGCAAATGCTGTAATTTATCTGTTTATTTCCAGTTCGGGGGGAAGCCAGTGATATCTACATTGCAATACTGCCTTAGTATAGCACTGTATAATAAGCATTTCTCAGTAATTGCTAGCATTAGTGTTACACAGCCACTAATACCTCACCTTGGGTGCACCATCCCAGAAAATACTTAAATGTGAGTATTTTCCACTTGGGAAAGCTGAGGTATCACCTTAGCCTATATATATATCTATATATCTATTTATTTTACTTTTATATATATATATGTGTGAGTGTGTGTGTGTGTGTGTGTGTGTGTATAAGTAAAATAAACATTTCAATACTGCTGAGAAGAGATAGAATATGAATAGTTTACCAAAGACTACAGATGGTGAGCATGGGAAATATCTTTCTTGAGCAACAAACATGGATCTGTTAATATCAGTGATTACTTTCATATAGTGAATTAGGGTTACTTGGACAGTTATCAGACAGTATTAAACATAACCTTGAGATAGTTAAACAACATGTAAATGAATTATAGCATAAACAAGTGATGCTTGCATGAGTTTTTGATTGGGTCCAAGATCAGAATATGCAAAAGCAATCAGAACCGAGCTGGATGTTGTTCAGCAGATCCCATTCTGATTTTTAATCACAGATTCAGAATTGAACATTGTTCCAAACTTGTGGTAAAGTTAGAGTTTTCTGTCTTGATTTATAAAAGTAAAAAATGATCCATGGCCTCTAGCCTGAAAGATGCATCTCCTATTATCCCTTCCTGTGCCAGCTGAGCTCGACTGACAAACTTAGGTTCAGTCTACTCCAGTTCATAAAATATGGAGATATTGGCAAGGACTTTTCAGCTTTGGTCTCATTTCCCTGTCAGAGTGGCCTGTAAATCTATAAAATCACGTCTTTCTGATTGCTTGCTTACACTTCTTGTCCACGCCCACCCAGCTGAACTATGCTTGTACCAGTCACTTTTGATAAAACAGCTTGAGCTAGAAATAAATGCTGATATAAAAACTCATAAGAGCAGCTTCAAATCCACTCTGTTGAGAGCAAATCTATTTTCCTCTAATGAAGGCACACCTGCTTACAGAAGTGATGAATGTGGCACTGTGACAAGACATAAGCATGTGTTTAACTGTAAGTATGTGCTTAAATTCCCAAGCACTCTCAGACTTAAAGCGTGTGTTCATTTGAGCTGAGGACTCTATTGCTGACTCTAGTAACTGTGATGCTAAACTGATGATGCAATAGGAGCTGAGATGGCAATAACTATGTGGGAATCATTTTTAAAAATATATATTTTGCTCCTTGTTGTGCTTGTAAATGCCGTGACAGAATAGAACATGGCTTTCCAGGCTGTTTATTTGTTTGTTAGTTTGTTTATTGTTAGGATTCATGAAAGAGATATGGATAATTGCAATGGAAATATTTTCCATGGGTTTTGGGTATTTCAGTAGATGTTTATGGACAAGGTTAGCTTGATGACGGATTTTGTAAGAGTATAAGGGAGTCTAGTGAAGGAATTTGAACCACTAGGAAAGGGGATCAGTGTCTATCAGATTTCTTTGGGGCTTCCAAGCAATGTTGTATACTTGTGACTATTGCACCAGCATGAAGAAGGTGCTTCCTTCTCCCTGCAGGGGTAGCACCACTGAAAGAACAAGATGAAATACACTTGTTCTCATCATTGCTTCAGGTGTAATTGAAGAACAACTGGTTTCAGGCAGTGAAGGCTGTGACTGAAAAGCATGTAGCATCATGCAATTTTAGCTTAATTACATCTATGCAATGACTTAAGCATAGACTTCATTGTGCTTTTTGCCCAGGCATGCTCAGCAAATGCAGTTCTTTAGTAAGGCAGTACAAAGATGCCGTATTAGACTGACCTCCACGGTACTGGAAGGAAAAGGTGTAAGCCTGCATCATGAATGGTTAGGTTAGGTTTACGTGATCTGGAAGGGCTGAACATGTTCATGCCACGGGTAACTCCACACAGAGCTGTACAAAGCTTTAGTCTTCCAGAAAATGGTGCGAGTGCTCTGCAGTTTTGAGGTTTTTTTCAGGTTGACCAACAGTATTTTTCCTGGAAAGTGGATGTTTGCTGCGAGCCGGCCTGCTCATGTCTGCTGTCCAGCCTGTGCATCTCCTTCCAGGATGAAGGAGATGCACATTCTCTCTGCCTGCACATTCTTCTCCCATCCTCTGCATTTGAATGTTTCCTGGCCTCTGTCTTGTGATTTTTGTTTTAATCACTGCCTTATCCTCCTTAGGCATTACTGCATCATGCATTGTGAAATGTTGATAGGATTGGAAGTCACTGTATGAATAAGATACTTTTTATTTTGTATTGTAATAATATGAATATTTTCTTATGGTATCCTTTCTATTACATATTACACAGGGTGGTTCATTGTTACAGTGTACTCCTTGCATTTCAGAATGTCATGCGCTGGATCAGACATTACTCTGATGATGTGACAAGTGCCTTTGTCACAGTTTCTTATGTATTTACACCCCTACTGGGTGACGTATTCTGTTGAATTAACTCTGAAACAGTACACTTTCTATCAGCACACTTACGCTTGAGAATGTATTGTACTTCTGCTTTGAGTTTTACAGCAGTTGATTAAGAAAGGACTGGATTAACTTTATCATATTGACAATGAGGAAGGAAAATACATGCATGCTGAATACTTTAGTTATAGTGGTGCATAATAAGTTTTTTGTTGTTTCATGAGGTATCTCAAAATACAAGTTACAGTACAGATAACAAATGAAAGCCTAAATTGTCTGAAGATAATAGCTTAGGTAGCACTGCATTCATAAACAAAGAACACTTATACTTACGCTAAACATCAGGATAAATATGTTTTTCCCCATTTGGGGAATCTATTTCTAGTTTTCTTATTTCCATTCTGGCTTAATTTTCTACAGCCTGGATTGGCTATGGCATCATTTTATTTCAGTTTCCTTCTACTATTGTGTCAATGGCCTTACTTATCCATCATTTTATTTGGCCTGCCGTTTCAGATGTCAGGTGCAAGCTGTGATATTTATCTAAGCTACCACAATACATGGCTTTGGGAGCGTCACCCAGAATACTCTGGCAATGCCTCTGTCCACCTCTTGAAGAGCAACCTGATGGAACTACCTGCTGTCTGATTCAATTGTTCCCTTCATTCTCCCCTCCATCAACAGCTGTTACAGAAATTTAGAAAAAGGCATGTATTGCTCACACATACACTCCTCAACTGCTGGACAAAGAACACTTTACCACTTTATACCTTTCAGATAAATTGTAATAAACCCATGGCAACTCCTGTTAGAGAAGGTGAATTACTACACTGAACTACATACTAGCATAGATCTAGAAACATTTTGTGTTAATCATGGAGGTATCACAGAACTGCTGGAATTGTCTGGATTCAGCCTATAAAGGACATGCAGATGGCAATTTTAAGTCCTGTGGGCTGTCACTGAGCTGGGTACTGTAGAATAAGAGAAAAAGAACTTACTGTAATGCATAGTGAAATGTCATTATTTTTTGCAGGCTGAACCAAGCATTCGGCCCGTTATACGGGTTATATCTATGTTATATCAGTGCAGGTTATATCAATACAACTTATGCTTGTATGGATTACAGGCTCTGATTCAAAAGGAGAAGGCCTGGGTAGAACTAGCCTAACTTCTGATTAAGGGGAGACTAAAATTCACTGGCTGTTAATTAAATGATACAAGTTTTATTTTAAAAATAAATAAAGACCCAGGTGATACCTACTCCAGCTTTTTGCAGGGCAAGTTGATCCATGCAATCTAGTCTCATTCACACAGGAGTAGACTGCTATCAATTGTACAATGTGATCTTTGTTGCCAAGATGAAGCAACAAAGTTGCTGTGAAGCCTGTATTAATACCTACTCTGGTCAAAGGAAAAATAGCATAGGTCATAGAAGAAAATAAAATACATAGAAATAGTGTGACTAAAGTACAATAATTTCGCCAGACAAGGGAAAAACATTATTAACAATACTCAGTGCATGCTCTAAGCTTACCACAGACACTAACAGATGGACTTGCCTATGAAGAGGGAAGTGAAATTACCGTTCCAAATACAACCTAAACCATGAAAATGGAGCTAGAGGTCCTGGCCAGAATATCTCTTAAGAATAAGGTATCCCAAATGAACAATGCAGCCATAAATAAGCTAACAACATTTGGAAGATTGAGGAAGAATGGACAGGAAAACAAAATGTATAGTGATGACATTTTCATGGTGTCACGTCTTATGGACCTCTAACACTACCTCCTTGATTTATAAGTTGGGGTCCATGCAAAAGTATGGTATCTGGTAGAAAAAAAAATAAAGATGGTATTAGAGTGCAGCTCCTTCTGTGTCACAGAGAAGGAAGTATTAATCAGAGCTACACAATAACTGCAAACAGCTGAGAATACCCATAAATATGGTCAAGACACAGAGCTTTTTTTGCAACCTCAGAGGCATATTGAAATGACAAAATGGAGAAATAATTGCCAAACTGGTGATGACCATCACTGTTCATCATGCTTTGCATAGCAATGAGCACGCTGAGTGCCCTTCCCTGTGCCAGCTACCTGGGAGAGCTATTGAGATTTTGCTAACGCTGTGGGCAAATGAGAGTCAGATCACAAAAATATTTGGGGTAAGGACATCTTTCTCTTCCATCACTGCAAACAGTATCATTCACACTCACAATGACAGATAAGAACTTAGTTCATAAAGAACACTTTAGCAATGAATGCATTTGTGGTTATTTACTTATTGCAGGAACCACGTGTGGATGAAGCCACCTTGACTAGGTGTTAATCAGAGAATTGTAGGATATGGTGAGTTGGAAGGGACGCAAAATAGTAAAAGTGTTTTGAAAACTTCTACAAAGAATGTTTGTGTAGAGTGTCCCTAAGAGTCCATGCCATTTTAGGAGGAGTTGGCAGAGGGAATAACATGCAGCCTAAGATGGGATTTCTTCTGAATTTGAAATAAAAAGGCACGGAAGTTCCTTTCATGAAAGGAACAAGAAAATTACATCCCTGGCCCATTTTTTTTTAAAATTACTCTCAGTTTTTCTTCAGGACCAATTTCAGCATGGCTTCCATCAGATATTTTTGAGATGCTGACACTAAATTTCTCTTCACAGACAGATGTCTGAAGTGAACTGTTCCTTTTTTTTGGTTTTCCAGAGCACAGCTCACTTTCAAATGAAGAAGCTGAGAGCATTCTCTATATTCCCATGGTCCATGTTGTTAACTGTGGGTAGCTGCACAGTCCAAAGTGAGTTCCTGAAAGGACCATGATTCAGGGCTGCTAATTCATTGGCATGGCTTCCAGGGTATAGAGAGTGTGTTTCAAGAGATTTGCTAGCAGTGACTCCAGCAAGAGTTTGTGACGAGATAGAAAGTGACACTGCAAAATATCCTTAATGACTGATTCCCCTCCTTTTTAATATTAACTTGGATTTCTATATAAATAGATCAGGGCTCTGCTATTGATTTGCAGTTATGTAATTTCCATCCAATATGTTTTTAATGTAGTTTTGGCTTTGTGGGGCTCAAAATAACAGAACACAAAAATCACGTATCTGTATTCAGAATATGTTCATATACTCATTTTACCAACCTGTTTTTTCAGAATATACTTACACCATTCAAGTGATTTAGTTCAAAGCTAAGGTCTGATCTGTCCAGGAATTGGCAAAAATAAGTGAGTTTAACTCTACTCAGCTTAGACCAGATCTTTGTGGTTTTCTTATCTTGATGTAAAACCATGTGATTAAATTCTGGGTATTAGACACAGGAGCACTACATAGAAAAGGCAGCTGAAAATCTCACAAGCCTATTATTATGGGTAAGAACTCCTTCCATCATAAAATTATATGATACGTGGTGCCACCAGAAAACATGGTAGAATAGACTAAGCTGGCATTCTGTTAAGAATTGGAAAATTAAGAAATTAATCTAAACCAAGCAGCCCAAAGCACACAGGGGAGTGTGCTTATATGCATATGCGAGTGTATAATGTGCTTGAGAGTAGGAAGGACACATTGTATGATTCATCTTGCTGACAATCAGAAACATTATTTGATACCTTAGATGGAGCCCTAATACTTCATAATTTTGAATAAAGACTCTGGATGCTGTTTTGATAGACAGCAAAATATCTCTGTGGTGAACCACCTGCCATCTTCTTCTCATTCAAAAGTTATCTTGTTTATTCATTTATTCTTGACAAAGAAAAAATTTTAAATAAGAGTTTCCATTCTACTTTCAATGCAGTACTCTTCTAATGAATGAAACACAAAATTACTAGTCATTATTTCCTTTCTCTTAGTCTACTGTTGCCTTATACAAGGTGTAAGGTGCACATGAAAAAAATGATAGTGGTACTGCTGTTCTGCTGTGGCAAAGAGAGAAAATGGAGAGGAAGAGGCTTTTTAGACAATTCCCATCATAACTCTAATAGTGTGTCATAGTAAAGGGGATGTGTCTGCTATTAGTGGACAATTAGACTAACCACCATGAGATTTTTGCCTTTCAGCTAGGAAGTATGCTGTGGGATTTTAATACTGAAGTTTTACTACATTTGGAATGTAAAAGTTTTTGAGCTAAACTCTCCTAATAAACCAAATACACAAGTTCTAATGCTACATCTGTAGTGAAGTTGAGTTTTGTATAAATAGAAGGCCAGCATACATACCTGAAATAAACCATGAGAAATCCGGGCTGCTTTGCTTAGGTAGAGAAGACACACATTGAGGCAGGATGAAAAAGCCAGAGGATTAACTTGCACAGTTTATTTCTCTTCTTCTCCCCACATTTAGTCATAACAGGCTGCAAATAAAATCTTAGGGAAACAGCACAAATGCAATTCTGAAAAGAAAAGAAAGAGGTTTAGAGGTCACAGATTGCCACTGAAAGCAAAGAAGGAGGCAGTTGAGGACATTGCAACATTCATGTTGGCTGAATTGTAAACTCTTGAAAATCTTTCCACATCTTTAAATAGATGCAGAAGTCAGTGTAACAGGAAATGGAGATACACATTTTTAGAACAATAACTAGTCTGAGGTCTGGATTCCCTTAAGTGTTAGGCTGACACCACTCCTCAGGACTGCCCATGTTTTTGCTTGGAGAGTTCTTCTGTTCATAAGGCTTTGCTAGGCCACAAAAAGACAGTACTTATACTTAAAACTTTATTAAGCTGCTTCAGCCCAATTAGCTATCAGGCTATATGCTATGGAAAGACATTTACATAGTATTTGTATTGTAGGAAAATCATACTCCTAACTGAAATAAGGGTGTTGAAAGTCTAAGTGTGTCTAAGATAAGGACGACTTGTGTCAGTAGAATTTGTTGATGGGAGGGCTAATAAGATGACCTTCTGTAACTAACCATCTCATTCCTTACCCATGGACAGCTCAGCTGTCTGTGTCAAAGACAACTGAGCTGAGTGTAAAACATCTCCTGAATCACTAGCAGCTGCAGTCCAATTATTTTGAAGTTAAATGATAACCTTTTATTTCCAAGGCAAATTGAACTGAACTATGGCATTTCAGAAGCAACCTAAGCTCTGTGTTGCAAAGGTTCAGTACACTCAATACGTTCTCTAAAATGCACTGAACAGCTCTTTGGTCACCCAGAAACAATCTCCTTTTCTCTGTGTTTCAGTTTCTCTGTGTTTCTACTGTCCAAGTAGACCCCAGTGCCAATATCCTGGAATAATCAGCATAGGTGACATTGCCAGTTTTTGCAAGGTGATACTACAATCCCCAGGAGTTGATGAAGGGGATGATTCACATTCAAAAAAACCCTTGGCTCTGACAGTCTGGACAATGTTTTCCCAACATTATAGCAGGACCACATGTGACACTTCATTAAATTTGTTTGCTCTGTAGCTGCTAAAATCATACAAATACATCCATTTTGAAATGGGCTTTATCTCTTTCTTCCCACCGCTGTCAAGATGTGACTGGGTATGCTAGAGAAGCTAGTGGAGGTGAAACAAAGATCTTTTTCACCAGGTAAGGCTGTCTTCATCTCTGATGGAAGTAGGTTTTGCTATGTGAAAGGCTTGGCTGCATTTGGGGTTGATTCAAGCTTTTTCAGTGTGCTCTTGCCTTCTTACGATATTGCTATTTATTTGTAGGTGTAGCTGGAAGAAAAGTCTTTCAACCTTTACTGTTGTGATTTAAGTCTAAAGGCTGGATGAACAAAGCTGTTGGAGAGGGATCAATCTGCCAACAGTCGAAGGTCAATGCCTGGGTATAAACTGCAGAATTAAAATCAATCCACCATAACCTAAATCCTTCAAAGATACAGGCAAAATGCCAAGATGGGTCACCCACAGTGCCAAAGCACAGGTTGCAGTGGCTGTCAGCCAAGCTAAACAGCACATTGAGGGATCCAGTCTAGCAGACCAAAAGCCTGTACAATTCAAGTGCCACATATCTACTACAAAGGTGCTCAGGCAGTGTCACTAAATTCCAGAAAAATCATGAGTCATATGAAATGAACAAGGTGGGAAGCTAACCCATAATTGTCCCCATGTTACCTAGATAATGCCTACAGAGATGCCCATCAGACCTATGGCAGTAAATCTAGCTGAATGCACACTTCAGAGCTCAGCACCAATGCCAGTTCCTGGTACTAAGAAAGAGCCTGTCATGAATTCTACTGCATATGACCTTGAAAGAAAACCTTACCAAGCTTACTTTTCTGTGATACCACCCTGCCTAGCCTTGCTCTACCCTGCCCTTAAGTTTGCTCTCTCCTCTCAGGGATTGATCTGCTCTGATCTTCAACACATTTGGAGTATAGAGGAACCATACTCCACATGTCTGCTGCCTGCACTGTCAGCGGCCTAGTGATGTTTTTGTTGTCTAACTGGGCTAATGGGCAAGCCAGAGCAACCAAAGAGCATGACAGAGGATGATGACTGGCTCTGCGCAGAAAAGGAGTGTCCTGGTCCCAGCTGCAGCCCACACCAGGAGAGGAGTGTCCCAGTCACAGCCACTTCCCAGACCTCACTGTGCTCTCCACCAGGCTCCACCACAGCGTCTCTGGGATTAATTCCTCCCCACTCTGATGAGGCAGAGGGAAGCCATTCATGCACTGAGGATAGACCTGCATGTCAAGACACCAAAGTAATTAAAAAGATGTTTTAAAAAGAAAGACAAAACACTGGATGTTGTTGATAGACAAACTTGAGCGGGATCTTTCTTTCAGGGATTGGTGTGCAAACATGTCTAAGACAGAAGTGTTGAGCAAATAGCCTTCTTTTTAGGTATGGATGCACTTTGGAATTTTATAAACTTCATGAAAGGAAAATCAGGGCAACACAAAGCTATTTTTTCCTACTTAGCAGCTGGAAGTAAGGTGAATTTTTCAGCCTCAGTGTGTCCCTTTTGAACAAGAGCATCCCACAAAGAGAAAAGACAAACAAGTAATCCAGCACAGCATGGCATGGTTAAAATGATCTCTGTCTTGTTTTGTGCACTTGGAAGAACAAACTTTTTGGTACAAGGCAGATGTAATTCAATCTTCATGCTGACTCACATTTGGCAATTAGCTGAGGAAAAACTGAAAAATATGATGAATTATTTATTAATAATTGGGATTGTGTGTGTGCGCACGCATGCAAATGGACAGCTGCAGCTCAGTGGGACTGAGAAACCAGGCTGGACTGCATTTAGAGCAAAAGTGAGTACTTCACTGGCTAAGCCACCAATCCCTCTTTTCTTCTCTTTCTCCCCCTTTCCACTCTTCCATGTACTCACCATATAGCGTCTTTATCCATATTCAAGTGCTCAGATATAATTTAATCCACACAGTCCCTTCCTGCCCATCTACAAAAGAATTTGTTCCATTGCACTGGAAAGTTACAATGTTTATTACATCTCTGTCTAAGATGAGACCCAAAGCAAGCATTTTATCCTCACTCATATAGTCATCATAAGGTAGAAAATGAAATTTCCCAAATCAAAAAACAGTAGGAGAGCTTCAGGGAACCACATGTCAGTTTTTACTTTGATGTACGCTATGTTTAGAAAAAAAAAATCTGTGAAGGGGAGGTGGTGAGGAGAGGAAAAAGATGCACTGAGTATCTTCTAGGAGATTTCCTCTCTACTGCTTAATTCTTTATATTGTAGAAGGAAGGAAATAATCGCTTCTTGCTGCCTGGAGTGAGAGTGAAAGTATTCTGAAGAGACATTGTAAGAACTTCATTTAGTACCGTGGACGGTTTCAAATTCCCACTTGCATCTTAATAAAAGTAAATACCATCTCAAGGTTTGCAGTGAGTGTATAATGATATTTAAAACTTTGGTGGGATTGGCAGATAAATAATTTGTTTCCTGAGATGATTTAGAAAAGAGGTTTATCTCAGACTAGTGAACTTTATCACCTTACTTCCTTCCAGAAGTAAGGAAGGAGCCGGGATTTATTGTGTGTGTTTATCCAGGTGCTGAGTGTTAGTTTCCAAAATGTGTACTGCTGTTCATTTCCTAAGAGTTTCAGTCCCAATGGTCAAGGACAGTTGAATATATTAATGTCTTCCTCCCTCTCTGTCCTTCTCTTCTCTGTTTAGTAAGATATTTAAGCACGCACTGTGCTAGTTCAAGAAGCAGAGCCCTGTACTTCTCTCCTAGTGGCAATTGAATCCTCTTTACCTGCTTTCATTATTTGGTTGCATCTTCAAAGTAATAGCTCTTTTTCTTTCATGGTTTTCCTAAACTAACTCTGTCTCTCCTCACTCCTCTCTGCCACCTCCTATTTGCACTTACAACTACTGTCAGTGTCATCTGTGCCTGCCATCTGCTTCCGGAATATTATGAAGCTGTAATCACAGGACATTTTGAAATTTATTCATACAAATCAAAGACATTCAGTAGCTGTCAGGGGTGGATTTAGAGCTTAGAAAGGCATAGGTCTCCTGGCAGAGGCTTTCAGAAACAGCAGCTGGTAGAGGGAGGCTGGAGGAGGTTTCCCTGCCCAGTTTTCCATCCCACCTGGCTCCTGACCTCCAGCATTTCTGCATTCTCAGGGCTGGCTTCAGCTGAGATCAGCTAACTCTGCCAGATTATTTGCAGTTTAGTGGTAAACATGAATCTGGGTGAGAATGAGACCAAAGGAATTTTTCACTTGTGACCCCATTTATGCCTAGACTGTAGAAGTGTATAACCACAGCAGTAATCTCTGTCTTGCTCCTTTTATAAACAGGCTGTATCTCAGTACATATTTTCTCTTCATTATTTGAGGTAGGGGCTACTTTATTAATTCCAAGCAGTACCTATCCCTACCACCCTATGGCCTAATCCCTATCAAGGGCCTCTAGATGCTACTCTAGTAAATGGTAGTAGTAATATCAGATGGGCAGCTATCTGTATTTTTCCACATGCATAGCAGCTGCTAAGGGTTGCTCCTGCATTGCTCAGATTATACTCTCAACTTCCAGAATACTAGAATAGGTCGCAATAAACTATGTTTGATGGTGTGGACAGCTTCTACTGCTCCAAGAGAGGTCCTACAAAATGAAACAGCTGGTGCCAAGGACCCACATACACAACACACACATTTCTGGATGGTGGAGTTTTTGCTTTGGACTTTCTCTACTCTGATCTCCTGGACCGATTTGGGGCAAAAGTGCCTTAGGTGCAGTCTTGGTGTGCAACTTCTCATTTGGCTTCATTCAAGGAGAGAGTAATCCATGCTTTGTGCAAGCCAGGGTGGAGGTGATGGAGAAATGCACACTTCTTATAAAACTAGAGGGCTGATTTTGCAGCATGCTCCACTGACTTCAAAACTATTTAAAATCAGTTTTTAAATGTTTACTCTTTTTCATTTTCATACCTTTGGTGAATTGGTGTGCCTTTCAAAATGTCTCTTCTAGGTCTCCTGTTTTCCAAAAGCACTTTCAATATGTCAGTGTTTCTACTGATGTCCCTAAATGGAATCATCATTATGTAGGAAAAGCAACAGAAATGAAAAAAGAGCTGTTACATATTTCTGCAAAAACAATCCAGTTGCTCAGTGGATTCCCTTTCCCCCCAAGACCTATAGAGAGCTGGAGATCCAACCTGAATGTAATGTGCCTATGGCCTCAGTGAGCTGAGTGCACACTGCCTGTGCTGGCCATGCCAGCTAAGCTGTTGCAGGCTCAGCTAGTAGCTGGAGGCAAGCCAGCTCAGGGTCCTGGAGGCTGTAGACACAAGCCAAAGATCTGTGGTCAAATGCTTGTCAGGTATTAGACCACAGAAACCAAATGTAGAAAAGCTTCATTTGGCTCTGTTGTTGCTGCTGAGTTGATGAATAGGAATAAAGAAGTGTGACCTAATGATTTGCAGTGGCAGTACAGCAGCTGAAGGATTGCAAAAGCAGGATGGTTTAATCCCTGTTTAGTTTTTAGTTTAGGGGCACATTTTCAAAACACACAAAAAGGAGTTAAATGTGACACAGGGTGAAAACAGGAGCAACGTTTTCAAGGGATGAGAATTAGGGTGAGTTTTTTCCTTATAATTGTCTACCTACTCTCTGGCTGGTGCCACAGCACTTGATAACATTCCCTCACAGGTGGGAAAACCGGTGAAGGTATACTTAATTTGAATTTTAAATCCCTGACAAGGACATCTTGAGAGGAAAGGTTAGTAATCTGGTGCACTGGCTTCACGAGGGATGTGGCTGGTGCCACGTCAGTGAAGGCTGACAACAGTGCAGATGAAAGGGCAGACATGGAAAGGATCAATGAAAGCAACGGTAACGAGAGGGAAATACCAAAGACATGGGAGAGGCCATCGTATGTTACCACCCTTGATGAAACGCCCAAGCCCCTTGTCCCACGGAGGCAGTTTATCATCTTTGCTGTCAGGTAATGTGGACTGACAGCAGAGATCTAGAAATGGAGGAGGAAATGGTGGTTGTAGGCAAGCGGGTGGGAAGGCACCGAGTCCTTGAGTCATGCTGCTGTGGGGAGGCTGCTGTGGGCATATAGTGGTGAAGCAGGCAGTGGTACCTACCATTTTAGTGGTACTTTACCCCATTTTAGTGTTAGAGGGTGATTTAGACTCCAGGCAAGCACAAACTTCTTTGTAATTGTTCAAATAATCTCACAAAAGAACTAAATAATTTTAATGAACAGCAGATTACTTTAGGTGCAGGGGAAAGAGGTACAAGTGTTTTTGCTACATTCCAAATCACCAGAACGACTGAAATTTACTGGGACAAGTTGAAGCAACCTTCATCTCCTTGCTCCATCACACAGATCCTGTATGAACATGCTAATGTGCGTGTTTTGGGATGGGATGACAAGCTCATTTACCTACTAAGCTGCTTTCACTATGAGAAGCAGAAAAATCTTAACAACTCAGACAGTGAGCCTTATCATGTTCATCATAGAGTCCTTGTTCTGGGTCATAACAAGCAGGTGTGATGGGATGGCCATTGAGCCCATGGCACCAGGAACTGTAAGGATTNGCTGTCAACCTGTCAGAAGCTGTCCGGAGCGTGTGTGTGTGTGTCTGTGTGAATGCAGTGGCTGCCGAGCGACTTTCTGTTGGAGTGGGTTCGGGAGGTCGGAGCACCCCACCAGAACATCCCTCGGATCCGTCAGTGTGGCAGCAGGGGTTGGAGCTAAGGCACTGGTCCTGCACGTGCATCCCTGTGGCTGCACTGCCACTGCTGGGATGGGGATGGGGTGCCCCTACCTGTCAGTGCATTGTGGTGGTCAGCAAGGATAGGGGGCAGAGCCTGGGGATGGAAAATGATTATGGTACAGGACGCTGGAAAGGACCTGAGATTCCTGGGAAGCAGAAATTCTAGGTGGGGTAAGACCATTTTCTTCTTGCCTGTTAGCCATACATAGACTTGTCTAGATTTGAAATGGGTGGGGTGTTTTTTAGAAAATATTTAGCAAGACTATTAAAACAGCTTGATTCTTGGCTAGTGAGAGCTTCACAGCTTTAAATTATGTTTGTTGTATTTGCTTAGCTACAAACTCTGTCAGATATAAACCAACAGTATACGAGTATATTAGTGTATATTAGGCCAGTATACTGTAAACTCTGAATCTCAGCCTGTTTCACACAGTTTTGTCCCTCACTAATCTTATATCTGTCCTTGAAATTAAAAAGTTTGCTGAAGTAATTATTGATTTGTAATAGGAAATATTGTAGAAACTGTTTTTTATGTGCAGCCTGCCGTGAAAAAGGTACAGACCCATTGATCATTCATACTTTACAGAAAAATCTGGCTTTGGTAGTAAACTCTGCAGATTTTAAAAATGTTATTTCTTAAACTCCAGCCCAGGATTCCTAGTAGAACTGAAAGCAGGACTGACTTCTGACTGTTTAGGTTCAGTGCTCCCAGGACTGTCCTTAAGAGGCACATGTTTGGGGGAACTCAAAACCTAGTTTCCTAAGTTCCTAGATCTGATCTCAAGTAAGCATCAGCAAAATTAGGATACCCCAGTCTCACAAGTGCTGATGTGAAAGCTGAGAATGTGAAGTCATAAAACGTCCAATTAAAAAATTAATTTGGAAGTAAATAAGGCAGAGAAATTTTTATTTGAATTTTCTTTGTTTTAAACTCACAGAGTGGCAAATAACATGATTATACAAATAATGTGATATTTCAAGATGCTTTTTACTAGGAGATTCTGATCAAGGTTTACTCTTTGTTTTCTATATCCAAATGATAAATATTTTGCCTTTTACAAAATAATTATTTTATAATCCAAGGGCCGGTACCCGCAGATTATAAAAGGTAACTTGTGCTTCAGCACACTCTTCTGACATGAAAAGCACTCATAAATCACAGTCTAAACTGCCATTTCACATCTTCTTAGAAACCACTTCCACAGAGGCATGGCAAGTGATTTAGGCAGTTGGCAGAGAAAAGCCTGTCAGTACACTTACACTGCAGGCATGTAACCTGTTCTCCCTTCCTCCATCTGCTGCATCAGTTTGGGGTTGGGTAGGCATTATGCAAAACAATAGCTGCTACCATTTCAGAAATACATAGAATTCCCCTTTAGCTTGCAGCCTTTTCTATCCCTTCCTATCGTGTCAAGATTTTGACATCACACTGAATGGGTGTGCTTCACTGAATCTAAAGGGAAAAGGAGCTAAAACATAATGGGAGGTATGATTTTGCCAGGAACGTCAAAATAGACCCTGAGAAGACCATAGGCAGATGGTCCATTAAATGCTTGTCCTTTGCAAGGGTGGGGAATATCACTCACCGAGTAAGAACCATGGCCTTGGGCCTCCCCCACAGCTAGGAAACCTGCATAGAGGAGTGCTGCACACTTTCCAAGGTCGGAGATCGATGCTTTCCCAGACGGAGGCTGGGAACACTCAGCGTGGAGGAACCTGCAGGACTGAACTGACCTTCACCTCTGTAGGTAGAGCGGAGCAGTGGAGCAGGGTGTTGAAGCATCAGCAGAGCCAGCCTTGGTTCGGTGGAGGCTGCAGGGAACAGCAGAGCTGCAGGGCAGCCATCCTGCACCAGTTAGTAAAGCATTGCTGAAGCTGCCTGAGGTTACTGCCCCCCCGCGCTGGGCATACGGCATAACCAAAATGTTTCAGTGCGAGAGGTGCATGATGCCCGCGTGCCTTTCTTATGGGAAATACTCCTCTGAGATCACTGCGGATTTTGGGTGTCACTACCATCCTTTTCTCACCAGTGCCAGGCCCCAAATCCCGCTGTGCCCAGGTGATGCACTCAATGCAGCTGCACAGTGGTAGAGAAAACATAAGTAGTCGAAGTGAAAACACTCCAATAATGGGAATGGGAAATGAGAAAGTAAGTGTTAATAGCAAAGAAATTTTGAGGCTTTTTCTCAGCCAGAGAGTTTTAGAAGTGAAATCAGAACATGTAACAAACAAGGACGAATTGAAAGAGAAAGTATCCCCATGTGTCTTGTTTTTGTTTTCTCTTATGCTCAGATTTGTGCTGCATTGTAGCCCAAACTCCTATTAGAGACATCTGGTTTAAGTCTGTAGGGTTATTTTTTATGGTTTTGCCTTTTTTTAATGTTCATCTTTCTCTGTTTTATTTTTGATTCTTTCTCCCCTCTAGCTTTACTCTGATAATATTTAGTCAGCTTTTGTCTTCTCTGATTCTCTTTTATCTTCTCCTCTCCTGCTTCTCCAGGCATCTCTAGCCACACTTGTCTGCTCAATGCATTATCTTGCAGAGTTAGTAGATCCTTCAGATGACCAGTGCTCAAGCTTTAGAAAGACATCTTCTTTCCTTTATTCTTTCTTTTTTTTCTTTTCCACAACCTTTTACTGTCTGCAAAACCAACTGCAGAGTGGGAGAGAGGCTCTCCTTTCTTCCAAGTACACAGTGCCACCTTTCTTGGAAGTGGTTTTCCCTGCTTTCTGCAGCTAATAGAATAATTTCCCTTCCTAGTTACTTTGGTGAGTCTCTTCTGTCTCCCAGTGAGTGGGGCACCTGTGTGAGGGTTATTGGCATCCAGACATTTTAACATACCCTCTCTCAAGTCATAGGTTTGATTTTCATGTTCATTAAAGTTGCTCAGCACGTGGTAAAGTGCTGCTTTTAGGACTCTCTGGTCTCCCAGGTTGGTATGAAAGGGGTTTTGGCACAAGTGAGAATAAAGGCCAATACTGTCATTACCTGCTGTTCAAAATGATGTGTTACTTACCTTTCTTTGTGAAATTGATGCTATAAGTGATATGAGAGAAGGACAATGTTCTTGCTACTAGAAACAGTGCGCAGTGACTTGAAGGACTTCAGACTCATTCACATTTTTGCCTATTAGGTAGTGCATGATGGTCATTAGGTAATACAGCTTGAGGCCAGTTTTGGTTTCCAAAGAATAAAAAAACCTTTATTTTTTAAAGGTGCTGTAGGATTCATGCACTTTAGGATTGATTTTTATTTGTACAGCACAGATGGCCCAATCACCTCTGTCTTCACATGGAATAAAACCAAATGTCTCAACTGCAAGACTTACTATTTTGCAGGTGCACTCATTTTCTTCTCCTTGGGTAAGTTCATTTGCAGGATGCTCAGGAGAAGAGCTTTTGCATTGCCTAAGCCTTGTTTAGTTCAGAGGTGCATAAAGCCCAGTTACCACTAAGCACTTCAGAGAAGATATGATTCCATATACTGAATATGTCTGGAGCACTATTTTGCTTTAAAATCAATGCCTAATTTATTTTTCAGTGGTTTCCCCTGAACAAAAATTAGAGAGAGAAACTCTGTATTCCTTCATTCTTTTATAAAACATTAATCCCAATCTGTGCTCAAAAATAAATAGGTCTTTGGAGTTTCAGAAAGCTGACATTTTGTGTTGCTTCCATAGCTCCTTTTTCAGTCAAGATTTCCCCTTTTAATAACTTGTAAAAAGTCTGCTACACAACACCAGCGCTTCTTGACCTCATGCTTTCATAATAACTGTTGTAATTTGCTTCAGTCATTTTCTTTGTCAGTGGGATGACATATGCCTCCATTAGATAACCTTTAAAATCCCTTTTTTTTTTGAAGGAAACAAAACCAGATGTCAAGTCTAAGGAAGTTTTCTCTGGATTTTAAAGTCTCCCTGCAAAAGTATCTGGTTCATCACCCTAAAGGACACAAGGAGTGTGAGTTTGCAGATATGTGTGACCATATCTTCTCAAGGTCACAGTTTTCCGTGGGTGTATCTGCACTAAGGCACTGCATTGCACAGTGACAAAAATTGCCAGCCTTTGTCTGGTAAGCAGCCAGGTCTCAAATCTGTTCCACTTGCAACCTGCTCTGTCTTCATAAAGAGTCTTCTGGAGTTTGCAAAGCACTAGGGCAGATAGAGAAATTCTTTAGTAGTTTAATTATGCTTTCAGTAAATCTCATAATAATAGGGTATTATATTTAATTTTATATTGTACTTAATTTTAATAAGATGAAGACTATTAACTTCAGATGTTGGAATTCAGCTAGTTTGTACCTTTCTAGTGTTTCTTCAGGCCGTCAGCAGACTTTGAAAGACATTATGATTCACATACTGTTCACCTTTCCATTTTCACCTCAGAAACAGAGCATTAGAGACACTGTTAGTAAGGACAAGACAGACTTTGAAGCAATTCTGCAGAAGTGGGTAAATCTGACAGGAATTTCTGCAGTGGGAATGAATTTCTGTGCATTTGTTACATACACACACATTATATACGTGTATATAATATATGTATATGAATTTGCTGCAAGAGATCCCTGATTAATTTAAAATTATGGTCTTATGTAATTCTTTCACCCTTTGTCCTCTTACTGAAACATTCTGAAACATTAATACACATATTGCACTGGGTAATGAGAGCAATATTTTACTTTCATCTACCTCTGGTTTTTAATTTTTTTTCTAATTCTTTTATCACTGTCATTTTATTGGCTTCTGTTTTCAAGTTCAATTTTTTAATTTGCCCTGAGTAACAAAATTCATCTCAAATTACCTGCTGTTTTCCATTAGCCAGTGTGGCTACCTCATTATTCTGCTGGTTTCTTTCTCCCATGATCATCCCTCTTTTTTTTTTGAACTGCATGGGAGAGCAAAGATTAGGCACAAACTAAAACTTGAAAGTAGATTCCTTTTGATGTGTACCAGGCTTGGGGCTCTTATGACATGTTATCACTACAAATGGTGATTTGTACCCAGAAACATGTGATTCAGGCAACTGTGAATACTTACATGAGCCTTGTGATTTTAAGGTCTTCTGACTAGAACTTCATACATGTGCTCTCACCAACATCATACACTGCCTGTAGGGAAGGCTTTTGATTTTTTATGGCTTTTCACATCCTGGTAAGAAGCATACTTTATCCATAGTTTCATAGAAGTGGATGTTAAGTGTTGAAGTGGGGTCCTGTGCTTCCCTCTTCCCCGGCTCCTCAGAAAAAGTGTAAGTTGTAAAGGATGTAGTGCATTCTGTCTAGATAGATAATGCTATTTCCTCCTTTCATTGGTGTTTGGCTCTTCACAAGTTGGGTCCTTTCTCTGCAAGCAGCAGTTTGGCTGTGTACCCTGCGTTTCCCTACTTACCAGGCAACTCCCGTTTTCACTTAGAAAAGTGATGTAGTAAAGCTGATTACACTTGAAACAAAACTTTTGTATTGATGCCATAATGACTGATGTAAAGTCTATTTTCTATCTTTTAATGAATTACTGCAGCAACTGACAGCTTTTATCTCAGGTGGCCATTAGCTGCCAGGAAATACCTGACCCAAAACTTATTGTTTATTAGCTGTGAATGTCTGACCAGACAGCCATTACATCAAGTATGAAATAATGTAATTTCCTTTTCTGCATGCTGAAAAGTTAGAAGCTGAGCTGCCCATTGCCATGGATACGTGAGCCTGCTCGCAGACAGCATGTGAGGCACCGGCCATGAGATACACAGTCCCACCATCCTCTGCCAGCTCCATCTTGCTTGTTTGGGGGGCAGTGAATACTGGAAATGTGCTTTTCCCTCCTGCTTTCAATGGTTTTGCTCTTTCAGATATGAACAGTCCTTTTCAAGGAGCAGAAGGAAACTCCTCACACTTTACCTGGGTAAAATGGGCCTGATTTGAACCACATTTGGGGCTAAGTTTACAAAAAAGTCCGAAACACCTTCCACAACAAGAAATGTTACTATTAAATTCAATAGAATTCAGATCTCATGGGGAGCAATAGGGAATCCTCGAAATCAGCTGTTGTTACACCAGTTTTTGGGGTTTATATTTCTGGATTTTGAAGCTTTGCCAAGGTAACTTTCAAGGCTTCAGGGTACTTTCCTCTTTAAACTGTACAGTTAAGATGCTCTTTGGCCTGATGCAGCATTATTCCAGGGTAGAACACACTGTTTCCATACTTTTGGCTAGAGAGCTCTTCAAAGGAGAGGCTGAAAAGAAGGTATGTAAAAAAGCTGTTTGTAAAAAAAACTTTTTTACAAACACTTGTAGTGGTAGGACAAAGGCTTGAAGATGAAAGAGGGTAGATGTAGATTAGATTATTAGGAAGAAATTTCCTACTGTGAGGGTGATGAGGCACTGGAACAAGTTGCCCAGAGAGGTTGCAGGTGCCCCATCCCAGGAAATGTTCAAGGCAGAGTTGGGTGGGGCCCTGAGAAAGCTGATCGGGTGGAAGGTGTCCCTACCCATGGCAGGGGGATTGGAACTAGATGATCTGTAATCTTTTTTTGGATCTGCCAATCCAAATCTTTCTATAATTTTATGAAATCAGGCTGCCAGCTCTGGGATGTGCACAGAGCTTGTCTGGTACACAGTGCCGATGGCTGAGATGTAGATAGAGGCCCAGAATTCCACGCAGGGAAAAGTGAAATGTTTCATACGTTTTCTGCGCATACAAAAGCTGAGCAGTTGAAGCAGCCTACATCTGAAGCTTGCCATAAATTTAAACACTACTGCATCACCTAAATGTGTGTCCATTACACAGAGTCAGGGTTTTCATCAACAGCCCTATCAACAAAGCCTCAATGATACACATTTGAAAAATGGATCGTGTTCAAGTGTAGAGAAATTTATGGTTATACAGACTTCTGATTCTATAAATTATAATAAATTTTTCTGAGATTCTTCTTTTTCTAAGAAATAGCACAGACAATAGAGTTTTACTTAAATATAGCTAAGGCCAAAAACCTGAAGAACCTTTTATTTCCTTATAAAGCTTATAAGGTTTCTGAGATTTTCTTCAGGTCAGAGATACTGCATTCAAATACCTGTTCTGCCATTCAGCCAGTGAGGGAAAATCTAAAAGCAATTTCTTCCCTGGAATAATTGCTCAGCAAACAGGGTGCGTGTAATCCATTTTTATTATCAATACTTCAGTTAAGATTAAGGTACCATATTTTACTTCTTATAATGAGCACAGTTTTACAATGGATGTTTGGAATTTACAGTACATAACATCACTGACTGCTGCAGAATGCCTGTCATGTGCACCAGAGCCGGATTAAATGTAAGCACATTTCTCTGGGCAGTAACAGTGTAGAGAGATAAATTACAACATATGTCTGCTACTGTACATGCACAAACCTCATTTTCCCTGTTAATTCAGTGCATGAACATACTTGTTATCATTTTGTTTCTCAACAAAGCTATCTTACTGCTGTTATATTGCATCTCAGGTAAAGAAAGATTATCAGTCGGTGAGGTTTACTGCAGAGAATGCTTGTGTGTGTTTTCAGTCCCAATGATCTTACAGCATAATTCCTAATATCCCCATTTGATTTGGGATGAAGACCCAAGATTATGCACTTCCTCCTCTCATTTTTTTTTACACTGTAGGGACAGAAGTTTTAATTTCTGTAGGAAGAGTGGCTTGGCTGATTCCTGGACCCATGATTTTCTTCCATGCTAGCTATATCCTGAGAAGGACAAACAGGAACAGAGAGGTCATCGAAATAAGTCTCTCCACCTATTGACTAGTTTACATTCAGGTTTTGCATTAGTGGAAAATATCTTCCTGTTTCAAACAAAGATTAATTTCTGATTGCTCCAGTCCTCATGAGGACACTTTAGCAGCTAGTTAAGAACTGTCTTAACATTTTTTAAATGAGGCTGTTAAGTTGCAGACTTGTCATCATCCCCGCACCATCCTTCTCACTGTCCGTGGGGTAGTGCTGTGGGGTCCAGTTTGAGCCCACTTGTGTGACACTGGAGCCCGATACCTGGGATGAAACAGCAGCAGTGTGTTTGTGCATGAGGACAGCCCAGGGAGGGGCACACAGATAGCTTCTGGGGCTTTTGTGGGACAGGCCTTCTCACACCGTCAGTTGCAGCTGAAGTGGTGTTCAACAGCATCCTCCAGCAGCAGCTTGTAGGCTGAAGTGGTATGCAGGCTCTGCCTCCTCTCTTGTCCCAGGTACAGCCCTCTGAGAGCAGAAGGCAGCATATGTAGTCCATTGGTGGATGTGTGCAGTGCAGATGCAGTGCTGAACATGGATCAGCGGGAAGAGCTGTGCTTCTGAGGGTTTTCAGCTGGTCTTTCTTTTTTTTCACGTGCACAAAGCTGTAGGTGGAAAAGCAAAATGAGAGGGATGAGCAAAATTTCACTGTCAGCCATCCCAAGGATAGGAGTGGTAAATCTGTTCAAGATGTAGGTTTTCATTTTTCCACTCTTTGTTCCATGCCTTCCTATCATTGGAGGAGGTTTGCTTCCTCTTAATCCCTAAGGCTCATTCTTGCATCTACCCCAACAAAATCTATAGTGGGCTCTCAGATCCCGTGTGTAAATATCTAATGGCTACTACCTAAGGGAGGCATGAAGATGAAGCCTGAGGCTGATGTTTGGGCCTGAGAGATTTCCTCCCCTAACTTTGATGCTGTGTTTCATGTCACACTGCCATGCTTCTCCACAATATATGCAGTAAATCTCCATATCTTCATCTTCACAAGTGGACCTCTTGGTGTATCAGTAAGTTGCACAAAACCAGGTTCTTGTTTTGTACTTTATGGATCTATGCTTAAGATTCATGGAACTCCAGTATCATGAAACTGTTTAGGAAAAAAAAAAAAAAAAAAAAAAAAAAAAAAAAAAAAAAAAAAAAAAAAAAAAAAAAAAAAAAAAAAAACAAAAAACCAACCAACCACTGAATGATCACAAGATTATTGTTCTCTCACTGTAGGGAAATCTGTTTAATCTCCCATAACAGACTATTCACTGACTAAACACCCTGGCCTGGTGACTGTGAAGAAGCAGACTATGCACAGTCAGAAACAGCAGCAGGAAAGAATGCACATCAGGGAGCACATTCTTCCCCTTACCCTAGAGATACTGAAGAAACAGAAGGGGAAATCTCCTTCAAATTGTAACCAAACCACCCACAGCAAAACTTTAATCAGAAAATGCCCAGTATTAGACCCCAGCTTCTAATCTATGTCAGGCTTTTGTTAGGATTCGCTCACAAATAAGACATTTGGTAGCACTATATCAAGGATAAATCGAAGAGATAGTAAATTTAGAGTCTCATACAGAAAGAGCTCCATTTTTAAANTTTTAAGAAACCTGTTCAGGACTCAGACAGCAGAAGCAAAACAAGAAGTTAGGATTTCCCTCCCTTACTCCCCCACCCTTATAGAATGATTTTATCACATAATAGCCAATCTAAACAGTGCAGTGCAAATCATACTTTGCATGCAAATGTGAAGACAGTGTTACCACAGGAATGAAGTCTGTTTAGGTAGGGGTGAGCAGAAGTTAGTTGCTCTCTTCTGAGCAGACCCAAGTGGTGCAGCAGGAAATTCACAGATTCAGGGAGAGCAGGAGGAGTATCTCTCCTGTTTTTTGCCACTTACCTTTGACTTTACTGCCCAGAAGGAGACATTTTCAGATGCAGGAAGCCAACAGGAAG
>VYXC01006206.1:0-33704 GCA_013397175.1 Platysteira castanea | reverse complement strand
GGATTCGCTCACAAATAAGACATTTGGTAGCACTATATCAAGGATAAATCGAAGAGATAGTAAATTTAGAGTCTCATACAGAAAGAGCTCCATTTTTAAAGTATTAGACTTGACTCCTGACAGTGGGCGTAGTGCAGACCCCAAAAAGCCACTCAGACACCATCTGTACCTGTGGAGGGTGCAGCCTGTCCTTGCTGTCACTCAGAGGAAAGAGAAGGAGAGACATCTTCTGCACTCGAGTTTGTGGTCACAGGCATAACATCAGAAGGCAGTATGGTCTTTAATGTGGGAAGAAGAGTGTATAATTCATTATGAAGTTTAGCCAGCAAAAGGCTCTTTTCCCTAGCAGCAGTCAGTGNAGCAGACCCAAGTGGTGCAGCAGGAAATTCACAGATTCAGGGAGAGCAGGAGGAGTATCTCTCCTGTTTTTTGCCACTTACCTTTGACTTTACTGCCCAGAAGGAGACATTTTCAGATGCAGGAAGCCAACAGGAAGTTAGCAGCAGGGAGATTTGTCCTCTACTCGGAGAGTCAAGTGGTTCAGACCAGCCTCATACCTTTTATATGAAAGCAGGATTATCTGTATACACTCCAGCTGGCATTGAGTCTCTGTTTACCATCACTCTTCAGCTTCAGAGAAACAGTAAATGACTCCTTGCCTGTACAAAAAACAGGGTTTCATGGGAAGACAAATTTAGCCTTCTGCCTGCTGCATTGCCTTGGCCCTTTGGAATGAGACTGCTAAAAATGCTCAACAGCTTGTTTCCACGAATTTTATACTGTGCCCTAAAGTCACATCATAATCATGTAGCTAGCTCTGCTGGTGCCTACACGTGCCCATGCTGCAGGCAGGAGCATCCAGATCCACTAATGCACTGCATGGCACCAATCAGCACTTCCCAGCAGTGTGTAGCTACATGAGTGTTGGAGATACTCTGTCCAGACACCTCTCCCATTCCCACAAGAGCATCACAGCGAGCTGTCAAAACAGCTCACTAGTCAACTGGCAAATGTTAAGTAACTGGGTGCAGCCCTTTAAAAGACTTTTAACGTATGTTTCTCTGTCTATATTTGAAATCCCCCATCTCATTGTTATCAGGAATAATTAATAACCCTTCACAGGTTCCTGACAGTTTGTGGTATGCACCAAGCACTTGTCCAGCTGTGTTTTTGAAACACAGTGGTAGAAATGTGATATGTTCTTCCCACCTTGGCTATCCATGTTTTGTGTACCCTTTTCTAAGTGGATTCAACACTTCATACCTTCTGGTTCTCTCCTGCTGGATGTCAATATTGTCTGTTTATTCTCCAGGGAGCATACAGGTTTTATTTGCACAACTGTGAGTACAACAGGGCCCCAAGGTTTGGCTGAGGCTTTTGGTGGTCAGTGTGCCTCCTGTAGATGAGGCTTGAATTTTAGCATTACTCTGGACTCAGGCTGAAGAATGCACACACTTATTCAGGCTAGGATTCAAAAGCAACAAACAACAAGGTGACGGATAGCTACTTCTGGCTTTTGGCATGTAAGCAAAGGAATTAGCAGGCTGTAACCACACAAGTTTATAGAGCTTGGAACAGACTGGCAGGCACTGACGTTTGTGTCAGCTGAAAGAGAAAGCAACAACAAAAAACATGGAACACAGAACAGTAGTACTTCAGAAAGGAAATCTCAGCTATTTGCAGAATGCCATCAGCTGAAATCTCTAAAGACCAGAAGGGCCCATTTTAAAGTGCTCAGCATGCCCAGTCAGGGCCAGGTTTTCAGTTAAGCTCAGTTCCCATGGAGGCAGCTGAACAAGAGCCAGATTTTTAAAAGCACTCAGCATCCAGCTGTTTCCATTGCAAAAATTCTGTCCCAGTTTTTAAACAGAGCTCTGTGTCTGGGAAGATACAATAAAGAGGCTCTCACACTTGCCAGGTTCAGCAGAAAGGAAGGAATAATCTGTTTATTATTTACAATCTCACATTCATATACACGTCCCAACTCCACAAGGGATTGGAGAGCATGTCACTTCCTTCTCAATCCCACTGGAGAAGAAAGGTGCTCATCAAAGTTCTCTTATCACAAAAGGAATGAAAACCAGAAAATACCGTTAAGTAAACACTGGCTATTATTTACATGAAACTGTGTGAAAGAATCTGACTCCAAGGTTAAAAACAAAAGGCTTAACAAAAACCAGGGCAACAGAGCTCAGCACCACCCAACAGGCTGTGTTATTTCAAAAGCTTGCCCTAGGTGACTTCACACTTAGGTGTTGTTTCATTGGCTACCTGTCAGAGGATCAGGTCACCTCCATTTCTGTCATCTTCCACCTTTCTGATCCCTGATGTGGTCTGAATAATCTGAACTATCAAATAACTATTCTGGGTATTGTACAAAGAGGGAATATCAAGAAATGCACCACACAGACTACTGCATGATGAGCTTCACAGTTCCACCAAGTTGCCATGCGCTTTTGAGCTGCAAGAGCCAGCATTATGCTTTGGCCTGCCAATCATGCTGACTCATGTCAAATTATGTCATCTACCAGATGTCTGAGTTTGGAGGTCTCAACCTATTTTCACACGCAGATGAAGTTGAGAGTTTCTTTCTCCTGAAGTCTGCAGAAAAGCAGAAAAGACTCCATGATTCAGGGAAGACTGTGTGACAGGTGATGTAAAACATTATCTGGTTATCAACACCTGCAGAAACTGCAGTCTTCCTTCCATCAGCATGTCAGTGTGAAGTTTTCCAAGGGCAGGAGTAACTCTTTGCTAGGAGAAGCCAGCCTCAGAGGTCCTAAACCATGCACAGCTCTTACACTTCCTCTCAAACTTTCTGGGAACTTGTAGGAAGTGCTCAGCGTACAGCCAACATGGGAAATGGTAATATCTTCTGTCCTAAAGACTGCTCTCTATGGTTCTTGTGTGAACAGAGGGGTGTAATTCAGAATATGGAATGAATCATGGAAATTCTCAGAAGGTGGTCTGCCAGAAGAACCAGAGTTTCTTTTTATTTCAGTTGTTCATGTTGGGACTTTTTTTTGGGTTTTCGTGTTGGGTTTGGAGGTTTTTCTGTTTGGTTATTTGGTTTGGGTTGGGGAGGGGGGAAGTGTTTGTTTGTTTGGGGTTTTGTTTATTGGTTTGTTTGTTTGTTTTTGGTGGGAGGTTGTTCTTCTTCCATGTGAAGATCCGGGAGACAGAGAGGGAAGGGCAGAAAACTGAGCTGGTTAAAAAAGCAGCCCACCACACAGACAGGCTCAGGCTGTGCACTCTTAGGCATGGGTAGCTGAAGACACTTTTCGCCTTTCAGAGCAAGTTTAAAATGCTCAAACCAAACTACTTCAAAGAAGAAAAGGCCTGAAGAGAAGGTGCATTTTGGTCTCTTTTAAAAAAGATGCTGTTCATTTCCCTGTTGGAGAGGCATTTGGAGAGGCATGTATCTCCCATTTGAAGCTTCTTCCTCTGTCATTCCTTCCTCTCATTTCCTTGATCCCCTTTCCTGTGTGACTATGTGACATGCAGCCATTTGGTGAGAATCAAGAGAGATATTGGCAGTTTGGGAGCTGTTGTTCCTGCTTATGTATGCAAAGAACATAATTGCTAAGTGCATCATCTGTTGTAATTTGCACATCCACACAGCATAGATCAGGGCAGTCTTCCCATAAGGATGCAGTGCCTTTTTTTCCCCCTCTCTGCTTTCTGGGCAGTAAAATATTAGGTCTCCTGGACCTCCTTGTGCCACAGGCTGAATAAATGCCCTAGGAGGTGATCCCTGCCCCAAATAACTTACACTCTTAATACAGCTGCAGAGAACCAGGGTGTGAAGCGGTATTTCTGTAACTCTCTTCACACACAAGTTTGAAATTACTTGAGAAATAATTTAGGTAGGTCTGCAGCAGGTGTGAGAAGTTAGCAATACCAAACCCAGCATTACAAAAGGACTCTGCAGTCACAGACACCAAGCGGGAGCTGTGTTGCTCCCAAAGATTGTCTGAGCAAGGGGCAACCATGGAACAGCCAGTGAATACTGGTTTGCACAGCAAAAAGAGCAGCTGAAAACCAAAAGTAGCAGCTGTGTAATAATAAGAGCACAAAATATTGGGAAAAAATAAAGAAATCTAGAAAGAATATCAGAGGGATTTCCAACTGGCTTCCCCATCAATTGTGTTGATTCTCACAGTCACAGGAATTTGACTTCTCATAATCTTCTGCAGCAGAAGCCAAGCCAACATGCTCCTTAAAACCTTCAGATGCAGGTCAGACAAAGCCCTCACCTGAAAGTGCAAACTGCATAGGCATATTAGAGACCTCAGAAACCAGCCTTGTGCTCCATGATGACAGGAAAGGGGGCTTGTTCTTGTTCCATTTGACCCCCCTAAGTAAATATGCAGTTCATAGTGTGTCTTGAATTCCTTGAATTCCTTCACCAAGCTGTACTTCTTGCAGAAGATTCACCAGTTACCATTTAGGACCTTCAGCAGTAAAACCTCGCTGTCCATGGACTTTTTTCGGTCTGTGGCAGACCCTACAGGTGTTTATATTAGAATCCTGCACTCACTGGATTCTGACCATGTTGTCTCAGGGAGCCTCATCTCCTTCCCTGGTATCCAGAGTGCTATGTCTCCTTTTAAGCAGATTCAGAAGAGAAAATTTTCCCTCAGACTTTAAAACAGCACTGCACCTTGTGTGAACACATGGAGAGCCCACTGGGTCTCCATCACTGCTGGAATGCCAGTTCCTTCCCAGCCTAGCGCTTCTGCTTAGTGGAGCAGAGAGCTACATTTTTGGTTGCTACTTTTGTGCAGCAGCACCAGAAATGGGGGAGCTGGGGGCGACCAGCGAGCACCAGCCACTTTGCACACACGTGCTTTCAGGTCATGCTTTACATGTGCACGCAAAGTGCTCTTGTCCTCCAGGCGCACCGCGGGGACGCGGCCCCGGCAGAGCCACAGCCACTAGAGGGCATTTGGAGGACACCAGATCAGTGGGTGGCACGTGTCTGGCCAGGGGACGAGCCAGCCCTGCCGGCATGTCCCGCTGTGCCAAGCTGTGCCATGCAGCAGGAAGTCTTATCCCAGTGCCTTGCTCGTTCTGGCTTTCTGCAGTTGCCCCTGGGCACTCTGAGTTAGTGGTTTGCAGAGAGCATTGCACAGATTCTTCCCCTGGATGAACTGCTGCAAATGGGCAGTAGCTGAGGTGGAGCAATGCTGCTCAATAGGTCACTGAATAACTACAACTCTCTTGATTGCACCCTTCAAAATAGCTATGCATGTAGAGACCAGACATAGCTTTACTCATCGGTTTTAATCAGCTTCTGCAACCTCCTCATTTTGTTTTTCTTGACATTAAGTCAGATGTCCATGATTTTCTTACCTTTTGCCATCTACTCTCTCTTAATGGAGAGAGCTGTTCTCAAAGGCCAAACTTTAACAGAAACATGCACCTACACTTCGTACCAACCTCTTTCAGGTCCATTTCAGTAGATGGAGGAATTGAGTATGGCCTTCTGTATTCCAGATGAAGGCCAGGGCCTTCGAAACAAAATATTTGCAGCGACTTCATCACCATGAAACTGTCTGCCATCCAAAGGGAATGCCTGACACAAACCATATGAATCCTTTCAGCCAAGTTTAAAAAACTCCCCCAAAGATCCTCTTTACTTCCTCCTTTTAATTTTTTTTTCCCAAGAGATCAGCAGTACAGAAACAGCATGGGAGTACATGCACTTGCACGGTGACTTTTTGCACAGATGAGTTCCCATGGGAGAAGTTTGCATTGAAGAGCTCCAGGCTGGTATTTCTGGCAGCTGCTCCATGTGTGTTGGAGAAAAGGGACAGGCAGGACAAGGATGAGCTTCCACTTGCAGTGGGCCAAGAAGTATCAGAACAAGATTGCCTTGGTCAGTCCTTGTCTATTTGCCAGTGGTTTTTTACAGTCTAAGAATGACCAAGTGCTGCCTCAGTTACCTCCACATCAAATTGCTTGGCAAAACTTCAGATGCTCAGGAGTGGCCTTCTGGAATTGAGCAGGAGTCTTGCAGAGTTGAGACAGAAAACCTAATGCTTTCCAGAGACTTGAGAGAAAGGATGCCAAGCTGGCATCGAGTAAGACCAGTCAAAGGCTACAAAAGCAAAAAGGGAAACAGTCTGTCTGTGCCTCAGACATTCACAGGCTGGACTTGTGGAGGGGATTGGGAGCCCTTTGGGCACAGGACCAGAGACTCAACCCCTGTGACTGTCACAGCAACACAACACCATGACTCATCACTATGTGCCAGAATGCAGCTACTGTGGGGTGAGGGTGGGAGTGATAGGCTGGATTAGCTCAGGACACGCATGTTTGAGGTGGTATGAGCACCTGTCTACTCTTGGAAGCAATCCTGATGGACGTGTGATATAGCGCTGGTGCTCTTGTGCTTCTCATTGGGGTTGCTACACCACCCTTCTACTTCCAGGAGCTTGGGTTGAGCACATCAAGCTTTACAATCAAGAGAGGAACTTTTACGCAAAGTCAAGCCTTAAGTCTCGCCAATAGCTCAGGAGGCAGCATTGGGATTATTTTTTTATGCCAGCGGCAGGGACAAGAGATATTTCTTGGGGTGCAGTAGCAGACCCGTGGGTAGAGCTCAAGAGCCTTGATAATGTTATTCTGAGTCCAGCATCCAGCTTTTTACATGACAAGTGAGGTTTTACAGACCTTGAGCTACCTGTCTCCACTCATGAATTAAGACCCGGCAAACCACAAACTGAGCTAATTGGTATATTTTTCCCTTAAGAAGAGAATTAGAAAACACGTTTGTACTGGGAATTGCAAGTGATACATTCTGCCTGAAGGAAAACAAATTATCACTCCAGCAGGAAAACTCACATCCCCAGGGTTCTGAAAGCAACTCGTGTTGACTCTCTTGTTTTAGTCTGTTGGGGATTTGAGAGGAATGATTTGAGGCAGGACCAGTAGGGAGAATTCTCTCCTTGCATTCTCTTTCTCTTTTACGTGACTGTCACACAACAAGTGATGAACAAGCTTCCTCAAAGTCATTATGGTAAATGCAGATTACATTTCATGCACAACAGACAGTTGCTGCAAATCTTGACTGGTACATTCTATAATGATATACTGGTTTCAGGGAGGCCATAGATGCCATTGCTGATCACTAAGTAATAGATTATATTTTTTTTCCCCCCCACAGCATGATGTGCTGTTTGAAAGGAGGACTGAATTAAATAAAGTAAATAAATAAACTAAATAAAGTTCCCAGAGTGAACAGAAAGCACTATAGTTACCTAGCTAAAACTCCCTCATGCTGCTAGTTTCAGGACAGATTTGTCATCCTAGGCTACTTTGGTGACACACAGGTGGGAGAAGAGTAGTGTGATACCATAATCCTGCCTACCACAAGAATGTGGTATATTCCTTGGACTGCTGTGCAAATTCTGGAATCCACCTTTGAAAGTCGTCTGATCCAGATCTTGCATAAAGTGGGGCTATTGCAAAGATGATCCAGAGGCTGTCTGAGGAGACAGTTCACGCATGTCCAGTCTTAGACACCAAGAGAGGACATGAGCTTCACAGATCACATTTCAGCAGTGACTTTACTGGTTGTCAAGGCTGCACAAGTACTGGATTTTAAAGTTGAAATTAGGTGTGGAACCCTAAAATACCAGTACTGTGGAATCTTGGTTTCCGGTATGTGAGTCTAACCCTGATGATGTGATGTGGACAACACTGCCATGTCCTAGTGAAGTCTGCATGAAGAGGTTATTTTTGCAACATCAGAGAGGAAAGAACAAAGTAGAAACATACTATCAGTGTTAGGTGCGAAGAAATTCTGTATTTAAAAGGTGTGTTTGTTCTCTTATATTAATTCAAGTGTGGGAAAATCTGGGATACAGAACTTTCAAACAAAAATAGTGTAAGAATAGGTTCTGCAGAAGTGGATTTTGTATATCAGATTTTAGTGTTCTGCAGAAATTGAATAAGTTATCATTATTGCTGTGGAGTTATGGCAAAGTAAATCTACTGGATGTATAGAAATTATAGTTCTTATGATTACCTCAGGATTACATCAGGACAAATAAAGGCTGAAGGTGAACTTCGGTCAAACACTACATATAAAATAAGCATACTGTACACAGACTTCTGAATAAACACATACAAGATTGAGCAATTTCTTAAGACAGCCAAAACATCTTGCTGACCTGTATTTGCAGGGAGGGCTATTCTCCTTATGGCATAAAACAAGATTCAGTGGTGGGCACATATCAAAGTATTTATCAGTATTTGTGTATTTGTTCTAAATCACTTACTAGTACTAATTGAGATTCCTGTATGGGGGCACCTCACAATTTTAAAAATTAAGCAAAAATCAGCATTCTTAATTTCTTTTTCCTTTGGTGGTCATATATGCTGCCATAGGACAACAATGAGTTCTACTATGTAGGCTTTGAGAATTGAAATGTACCATGCAGCCCTGAACTTTGTCCTCTTCCTGGTAGAAATACAGGGCAGTTTTTGGAGGTGTTTGTATTTGCTGACAAAATGCCTGGTTTCCTGTGTGTAGATGTATTAACTACTTGTACATTTTAAAACATATGCTAAGCAGCTGTAACTATGTAGGGCTAAGGCCACATCAAACCCCTCAGCCTTCTCCCCTCTCCTCATTCAGACTGCTGGAAGAAAGGGCTGTGCTCTACTTTTTGTGCAACTAAGGGTCTCTCAGGAGACACATCTGGTTGAGTAAGGAGTGTGCCTCAAGAAGGCACAAAAACATGAAGTGTAGAGCAGCTACTGGCTTTGATGGGCTTCCTCTTGTTACTTCCTCCTAATCTCATCTCTCAAACTAGTATTTGGAGTCGGTAAGCAACTTCATGTGGGGATTTTTGTGCCTCTCAAAAAGAGAGTTAATTACACACAATAATGTTTTTGGCTGGGCAATGGGACAAGGTCTCAATTACACTTTGGCCACCACATATTTTCAGTATTGTAATCACAAGAATCTTTCTGTGACGGATAAATTGACAACAAAGTATCTTACTGAGAAGAGTGCTGTTTTTCTATATCTCCCTCACAGAAACAAATAATAGTTAATAACATTAATTGAGCAGATTCTAGTGCAGCTGGCCAAGGAAAGTATTTGTCTTATGCTGAACACCTTCTGTTGCACTCTGCAAACACAAGCTGCTCGAATGACCTCAGCACTTCTTTTGCTTTTATTCAAAATCATCAAGATGTTTATGATTCAGTTTCCTCCCTGTCTCAGCAGTAAATACCTACATGGCAAAGGCTTGTAAATCTGCCATTCAAGCAGCAAAAACAACAACATGCCAATCCAATAAATGACTCCCTCACAGTGTTTTCATTATACAAAGAACACTTTTTCTGTGCTCTGTCCAAGAACACCATCCTGCAAAGTTTGCGTTATAATAAACAAGGGAGGTCCAGCAGAGCTGGGCAGCAGATCAGAGGAAAGAGAATGTCATGTAGACTAAAGCAGGGTGAAAAAGAAATGAAGGCATAATTATTGTTAAGCATGTTCTTAAATTACTCAGTGATTCTGTTAAATTCACTTTCCCNAAACAAATAATAGTTAATAACATTAATTGAGCAGATTCTAGTGCAGCTGGCCAAGGAAAGTATTTGTCTTATGCTGAACACCTTCTGTTGCACTCTGCAAACACAAGCTGCTCGAATGACCTCAGCACTTCTTTTGCTTTTATTCAAAATCATCAAGATGTTTATGATTCAGTTTCCTCCCTGTCTCAGCAGTAAATACCTACATGGCAAAGGCTTGTAAATCTGCCATTCAAGCAGCAAAAACAACAACATGCCAATCCAATAAATGACTCCCTCACAGTGTTTTCATTATACAAAGAACACTTTTTCTGTGCTCTGTCCAAGAACACCATCCTGCAAAGTTTGCGTTATAATAAACAAGGGAGGTCCAGCAGAGCTGGGCAGCAGATCAGAGGAAAGAGAATGTCATGTAGACTAAAGCAGGGTGAAAAAGAAATGAAGGCATAATTATTGTTAAGCATGTTCTTAAATTACTCAGTGATTCTGTTAAATTCACTTTCCCATACAGATTACTTTTTTTTTTTTTGAAGTGGCCTTTCATGGCTGTATTCATTAATACTTGGATAGTTAGCAGTGCTGTGAATGGTTTGCTATTCTTTCCTGCTTTCTGAGTAAGAAAATGTATTTTTTGTATGTTTTGGTGTTGATCCACTAGTAAGGGATAATCAACCAACAGGCAGTTGAAGCAAATGCTTCGTGGGCAAAACATGAATTTATAGATGGCTACAAAGTGTATTTCAAAATCTTATGAACTAAACAATCTGTCAGAATATAAACTAGTGCATTCATCATTTACAAATTGAAGAGAAGACTGCTTCAAACTCACTGAGTAGTTTGCTCATTATAATTTGTTCAACTTCAAAATATGTGATAAAGTAGTGAGGGAAACAATTTTGAAATGAGTCTCTCAGTGTTTGATGCTTCATTTATACACTGCTGATTGATAAATGCAGAAGAAAGATGATGTTAAAAAATAATTTTGTTTCACTATTGCTACTTTACTTTTGAGAGCTAATGTGGATGTGATCAGCATTTTTGTTTCCCTATAATGGTAGATTTTCAACATTTCTTTATTATTTAGGAATAAAGATAAAACACCTGCAAACAAAAAAACCCTCAAGAAACTCAAGCCAACCCCTCAAAAAAACCCCAAAAACACAACAAAAAGCCTCCACAACACCAAAACCAAACAGGCCCCCCTCCAAAACCCAACACACACATAAAAAATCCAAACAAAAAACGAAAGAAAGGCAAAGAAAAGGCCCAGAAATCAAAAGCTACAATCAGATTGGCTCAAACATTTTATGTCCTTAGGGACTTGACTGTCTTCCATATCTCTGGGCTCAGCCTGTTGCACAAGCATCCCTGCATTTTTCTCCTTCAGAATAAAAGCCATTTTCAGTTGTGGCAGGAAGTTATAAAAACCAGGTTTTTTACCTAACTCAGCAGAAATAAGAGGAGGAAGAGGAAAAAACAACCAGGATGATTTTATCTGTTTGTTGGATTTCTCTGTATAGATGGCTAGATTTTAAAAAACGGAGACTCTTGCTTCAGTAGGTATGTTTTAGAGCTGATGCCAGGAAGGGAATAAAAGTGGTGAGACAGAGAAATGGAGAGAAGGTCAGAGCCACTCCTCCTCAGCAGAAGAATGTTGAAAGAGAACAAAGGGGGAGGATGAGCAGAGAAGAGCTATGTGAGCCTGGGAACAAGAGGGAATGGCACAAGTCTTGAAAACAAGAAAAACAGAATTCAAGCCGTTCTGTGTAGAAAGAAATGTTAAAAGGAATAATCAGGTGAGGAAGCTGAAACCTGGAGTTCTTGACAGCGGGTTCAGTGTTGGAAGTGTAAGAAGAGGGGGGAAAAAAGAGGGAAAAATCCCAAACCCAAGGAAAGCCAAAGCAGTGCAGGAAGACAGAAGGAAGAGGTCAGCTGTGACTCTGTTCTGCACAGCAGTAGTGAGGGCTCAGTGCACATGTGCATCTGCACAAGAAGGGCAGAGCAGTGCACAGTGTGACTGCACTGCAGCTCACTAAAAAGAGCAGTTTCCACAAGATAAAGACACACACCAGAGTGATTTAGTTACCAGCTGTGCTTACTATTTTTTTAATGGGTTTTTCCCTTGTGTTGTACAAACAAGCCTTATTTTGAACAGGATATTGTCCTTTCATTGCTTTTGCCTGTTGCTGATGTTCTTGTCAGCATCTCCTGCCCTAAAATACAGACCACATTGTAATGATGCTGCAGTGCACTAACTTTCAGGGACAGCGGGAAGAACATCCCTTTGGTAACTGTGAGGCCTCTACTGCAAGAGTAGGGGGAAAAGCCTTCAATAAGGGGTGGCCTGGCTGCTCCTTATTAAGGTATTTAGTCTATTTTGTAAAGAAACACTGCAAAATCACAAAGTAACCCATGGGTAAAGCACAACGTCCAAGGAACAATGGGAAGCCAGGGGTGACTGCTTTTTTCCAGCTTCAAACTACCTTGTTGATTGCAGCATGGTAATAATGGTGCTTTGCAGGCAGCTGTGCTCCTTCCTAATGCACTGTGTGGGAACAAGGGAAAACTAAGAGACACAGAGCTGGTGCCCACCTTCCTCTCTGGCGGCACATGGCCCCAGAGAAAGGCAATGCTGTCAAAGGCAGGAATAAGCACCATCTCCATTTTCTTTATTGCAGACTGAAAGTGATTGAAAGATCAGTTCTAAGAAAAATTAAAAATGGCATATTTTTAAAAGCCTGCATCCCAGCTGTATGAAAATATCCTAACAAAGTCACGATAGCAGCTTTCTCCTGTCTATTTTGTCTTACCTATAAACTCCAATACCCTGCTATGTCACAGGACTTAGAAAACTATTTCTGCAGACCTGATTTAAGAGCTGTCTGTGGAAAGATTATCTAAGATGTCTATCTCAGATACCTGGAAAACCTTAAGACACTTTTATGGCAGAGAGCTGTAATTATCTAATACGCCAAGAATATGATTCAATTACACATCTACTGCAGAAGCAGAGCCAAAAAACCCCACAAGAAACTGTGCAAGTCTTTGCATTTCTGTGACTGAGGAGTCCAGTAACCCTGCCAAGGTGTTAGCCATCAGGAATTTTATTCAGCATGCTATGTGTCTGTTCCCCACAGCCTTGCACTACAAAGGAGGTCAGGACAGGGATTCCTTCAGGCATGTGGTGGAGCTGTGTTTATCAAAGACAATACTGAAAATGTGGCTTGAAGCAAGAGCAAAATGTGGTATCTTTAAAGAAGTGCTGTTTTGTAGAAATACTGCCTTGCTTAACTACTCTTGCGGAATAGCCAGCCAAAACACCACAAAATAGGAGAAGGGGGGTGCTGCTAACGCAGAACAGGCATGGATTTGCCCTCTGAGGCTACCCCAGCCAGCCGGGCTGTGGGAGCACAGCACCACAGGCAGAGGGGGCAATAGCAGCCTCAGTCAAGTGGGCAGCCTGAGTCATGCCGGGTGAGCTCTATGGAGCGCCTGGTGCTCTTTATCCTGGAGCCTGAAGTCAGCAGCCCAGGAATGCACTTTCTCACGAATGTGTAAGCCTGGGTGTGTGCGTTCCCTGAGGATCTTGGAAAGAGGACATGACTTCTGGTGCCAGTGCTGTTCATTTAGCTGTGTGTCCCAGACCAAGGCAGGCGAGAATTTTTTCAGATAGTTATGATGATCCTCAACATCGTCTTATTGCAACTTGATTAAAATCCTGCTGTCCTATTAGCCCTTTTTTTACTTAGCCTTTCCTCGACTGGATTCCCAAACACTAAGCAAAATAGACTTCAGGATCTAACTCAGGTAATTTATTTTCTTCCATCACAACAGGAGAGAATGTTTCATTCTGCTCTAAGAATCTGAAAAAGGTTTGTGAAGTACATCCACAGAAGAAGTTTCCTCTGGAACCCTCATTTCCTGGCTGCAGTAGGCCTGTCACATTTCTACTGATTCATTGTTCAGCTTCAGGAAACAAAACAGCTCTCAGTCCTTCTGCTGAAGTTTGCTCCTTCTGTATCACAGCCTGTGATAAAATCCTAACTGCACTGTCTTCGATATTCACTGCATCCTTGTTAAACAAGAGGGAATGCTTCATGCATAAATTATCTGTGCCTAATTTTGCACGTCGTATCATTTTACAGCATTTAGAAGTGCTGGACTTAGCCAGCATTTATCCTCATAGCTGTGGCAGTTTCAGTCTCAGTGACTTGCTTGCTAAGGGTACAACACTGAGTTTCCATTGTAAGCAATGCTCACAGTGTCTGAGTGACAACAGAAAACTTTAAGGCATAAACTCTCTCACCAGGAAGCATTCACCTTTCTGCAGAGAACAGGCTTGTACCTCAAGTTCTGCTCAAATCCCTGAACTGACCTTAAATGCTGTGAACAGATTCCAGCTCTCCAGCCCACAAGCAAAACCAAGGAGCATGACAGTCACCCAAGTGCTCAGCAGTCACACAGTTTGCTGTTTCCAAGTGTGTCTTTCCCTCTACCTTGACCTCACCTGGTTTTGCATTCTCCCAAAACAGTGGACCAGGAGAGAGAATCTTTTTCAAACCTGCTTGCTACAGTGGCCTGTGCCTCCAGCACCAACCAATGCACTTCAGTATATTGAACTGGAGTCAGCTGCAGCAGGCATGAACAGGATCAAACCCTGGTGAGTTTTAGGTCAGCTGCAAGAGTGCAGGCAGTCCTGCCCAGTGCGAAAGTACAACCATCCCCTCAGGCCAGGATAGGAAGCCTTCACCTCAGCTGAGCTAACCTTGACAAATGCTCACTATCGTGTATTCTCATATAAATTCCTGGAGACAAGCAGTTAACTTCAGTTCCTGAAACAAAATTGTCCAGATAGAGCCATACTTGGAAGTAAGTTAAAGAAACCTATTAAAAAAATCTTGTTCTGTTTTCCACAAGCAGCAGAAACTCCCTCACTGACTAAAGGATATAACATTAAACAGAGAAGAGATGCTGGAAATAACCACGCTTTTTCTTAGATATACCAACAAAATGCAAAGCCTCATGGTTCCCTTAGCATTTGTATTATATACTGTACTGTGAAACAATCTGCTTATGCTTTACTTCTCATCTGTCAGTGGTGAAAGTGCTTTCAAGAAGGTGATGAACCACTCATTCAAGATTTGATGATTGAGGATACCCCTGGACGTGCTCAAGATAAAACACAACCAAACAATCTCTTTAGGGAAGAGAACCAGCAAGCAGGCTCTGTGTGTAAACAAAACTCTCCTCACAAGAAAACATGATGACCATCATGACAGATTTGCTGTCTTAAATAGATGGGGAGACTTGGTCAGGACGTGCGAGCGTAAAGGAAAAGGAGTGAGGCACATGCTTCAGAGCTCTGCAGTTTGCTTCAAGTCATGAAAGAATTCCCCTCTCATCCTCATTTTCATCCTCTTTCCAGATCAACACCACAACTCAAGGTTTAGTAGCAACTGGAATTTTTTTCCATTGAAGAATTCCAGGAAAACAATCGAGCCTGAAAATGACCATTTCATTACGTGTGAACTGAAGCAGCTGAGAAATGCTTTGAGAAAGGACATCGCAAGGTTAAAAAGAAGGAAGGTTCACAGCAGGTTCTTCACCTGCTGTTGAGCATTACGTCTCTCCCATGATTAAACCTGCAATATCTGGTCTCTCTGCCTCTCTGTGACTGCTTCCTTCTGTGCAATTGTGTTGGGGTCACTACTCTAAAATCAACTCTAAAATCTGCGGCTGTCCTCAACTTTTCCCTTGCATATTCGTTTGTCACACCAACAGCTTTCCACCTGAAGGGTCTGTTGGCAGCTGGAGAGTCTCTGTGAGAGTATTTGAACACCTGCCCTAAACCAGCCATTTCTGAATTTCACTGGGGAAAAGCTTCTAACTGGTAATTCCTCCCCTTTACTAATCAGTGATGGGGACTTACAATGCCCCAGTACATATTTCTCAAAACACTGTTTTGCATCTAACATGGTAAGCATCTAAATCTAGCTCCTGGTCTGAGCAGTACTTGAGAAAAAATCTCCATCACACGAATCCACTCTTGAAGGCTGAGGTGCACAAGTTCCTACAGCACAGGTATCCCCATGGCTATTAACCTCTGCTTCAGCCTGCTCTGGGAGAGCCAGTCCTTGACCATACAAGTTACAGAAGTGTCAGCCAACAGCAAACATATCCCTGAAGTCTGGATCTTATCAGTGATACCACTCAGCTTCCTTTGGACTGGCATCCTCTTAGAAATGTTGAGTAATTTTATCCACAACAGCAGTCACAGAAAAGCCATGCTTCTGCAGCTGTGAGGATATACTCACACAAAAAGTGGGACAGAGAAAAACATAAATTTGTTGTTTTCACCTGACAGGCATAGCCCATCTCCTGGATAGGTCACCTGGGCAATGGACTGGCATGTTATGTCTGCAGAACTGTTGAGAGACCTTGTGCTTTTATAGAATCATAGAATCATCTAGGCTGGGGAAAATATCCTACTCTGGGGCAGGAGATTCTAATCCAGCCAGTAATACTGTCTTCTTCAGTTTAATGAGAGCTGAGTTAATTGAAAATCCCATCACAAATTCCTCCATATGCCTTACTATTAGGAGATTTTTACATTTCCTTTCTTCTTCCTCTGCTATCAGTGATTATGTGATATGTTGGTAGCCAATAGCATTGTGCCCTCATATTGAATGCCTCCAAACCCTCATGCCAGCTGGGTTCCTCGCTGTGCAACACGCTGTTGAGAGCAGAGGGGCAGAGCAGGGCTCTGCACAGCTCGGGCAGCTGGAGTCTGTCTGCCACGTCTGCCTTGTGCTTCTCTGCAGCCACAGGGCTACTCCACCACTGCTGGAGCCCTTGGGCTTGTTCTGGGGCATTTCCACATGCAGAAGAGTTACAGTACTGAACTCCAGCCTTTTATTTACATTCTATGAAATGTAACTGCAGAGTTGACCTGGCCTGGATGCCAGGTACTGAACTCCAGCCTTTTATTTACATTCTATGAAATGTAACTGCAGAGTTGACCTGGCCTGGATGCCAGGTACCCACCAAACTGCTCTATCACTGCCTTTGTCAGCTGGACACAGAAGGGGGACAAAATAAAATTGAAAACAATTCATAGGTCAAGATAAGACAGTTTACTAAGGCAAAAGTAAAATAGTGCTTACTCAAACAAAGGAAAAAACACCATGATTTTATTCTGTACTTCCCATCAACAGTGGACCACTTCCCAGGAAGCAGGGCTGCAGCGCGTGTCACAGTGGCTCCGGAAGGCAAACACTGTAAATAAGCAGTGCTCTCCCTTCCTCTTCCTTTACACAGCTTTTGCATCTGAGCTGACGTCATGTGATATGGAATATCCCTTTGGTCAGTTTGGTCAGCTGTCCTGATTATGTCCTCGGCCAAGATTTTGCCCACTCCCAGGCTGCTGGTGGGAGGGTGGAATGATGGAGAGACAGCACTGATGCTGTGCAGAGCTGCTCAACAGCAGCCAAAACATTGGTGTGTCACCAACACCTTTGTAGGTACCAACGCAAAGCACAGCACTGTGGGAAAATGAACTCCATCTCAATAAAATGACAACAAAGAGTAATGCTTATATTAAAGCTCAGCTATGCACTCATCCGTGCTCAACAGTGTGTCCTTTCCCAGATGAGGAAGTGTGCATAAGGAAATGTCCCATCACCTTCTCCTTGCCGGCATAAAGTCAGTGGCTAATGTGCATAGCAGGGTCTTAGATGTTTCTAAATCTCATAAAATAACAAAGCACAGTCAATATTTACAAAGCAAATTCAAGGGAAAACAAATGAATTTTCTTTCATCCTTCAGAAGCAGTTGGATTTTTAAGTCTGCTATGCTTACAGCCACATAGTTTCTTTAGAACTATAGGATGAAAATTCAGTTAAGTTCAACTGAGAGGATATTAACTTTTTTGTGTGTCACATTTGAATTTATGGCTGAGATGTTTTCATTCTCAGAGAAGTGCTCAATATGGAAATGTGGTTTCTGGGAATGCAAATAGCTCACACAATTTTTTTGGCAAAGATAAACAAATGGATGTTTGCACAGGTGTAATTAAGCACAGAAGAGGCAAACCTCTGCACAGAACTGATTCACAGTCAAATTCATCAGCCTTAAAAATCCAGATTACATTGCATGTTGCTGTATTATCAAACTGCTGTTTCAGTGACTTGAATTACCAGGTCTTCAGAATGATGTAAGTTAGGTGATAACTTTGGAATTTAAAGTAAAATTGGTTTAAACTCTGACAATGTCAGTGGGGGAGGGGCAGGACAGTGTGCCTTATTGCAAGAACTGGAAGTCCATCTTCCCAAACACAAACATATAGCACTGCAAGCCATATGAATTATTTAAGTAGAAGGCAGTATCTACTGTCAATGTTTCTGTTCTGAATAGAGCACCAATAGATAAGGAATATTCTTTACTTTGAAGAATTTGCACTTGCAATGTAGAAGGAAAAACAAAACACTATTTGGGACATAGGTAAGATGTTTGAGGATGTCACATAGAATGTGGGACTCACCATAAAATTCCAAACAAACCTAACTCTGCTATTGCTAGTGTCAAAACCTCAATCACTAAATCAAAGCCATCATTCAAACAAGATTTCTGGCAACTCTAAAGGCTTACTAAATCTCAACACAGAAACAGACTATCCCAGTTCTTTAATCATCCTTTACATCAATCAGCCCAATCTGAATTCAACAAATTTCAGGAAATGGAGAAAGTTATGAAAGAATTTAAATGCTATTTGAGAAATCTTCCTTATGATTAATACATACTCAAAAAGTGTAACAACCAGCAGATGTCTCTGCAGCCACTGATCAGTGCTGCACACATGAGGAAAAGCAGGTAGGAAGAATTTAATGAGTGAGCATTTCACTTTAAGTTTGACTTCCAGAAGTGTCAAACCTACACAGAAAATTCCAGAAGAGCAGAGGCTGACAGTATTTTAGCAGCACTCCCTAGGAAGGAATCAGCCTCTTAACTTGGTTTTACAAATAGCAGCATGAATGCCTTAGAACTGTCTGTTTTCAGAGTGGTTTATCAAGAATAAAAATTTTCTAAATTTGGTGTCTTTGTCTCAAAATGGCTTTGTTTTCAAAAAGGGCAAGCTTGCCATCCCTGCAGCTAACCTGTACCCGTACTCCTTGACCTCCCACAGGTGAAAATGACTGCCACAAACATCCCCTGGTCTGCTCGAACTCAGGGCATGCAGCTTCAGGCTTTCCTTTGCTAATGTATATACAGAAACATGGGAAAAAAAATAGTATTTACCTGACCAAATCAAGGCACTCTTCTGTACATCAAATTCCCTCCATGGTGGGAGGATGAGCTGGAAAATGAGGCAGATGATAGTTGTGAGTCACTGTATTTAATGTGCTATGGTAAGGCACTTGAATGTTATGACTGTGTGTTATGACTGTGAGAGCAATAGAAGAAGCTGTCTGATAACAAAGCACATATTTTCTATCACTGTGAATGATTTGTAAGCCCAGTGAGTTGCTGACTTGCAGCCTGATGTCTCGTGGTAGAGTCATCTTTATTGAACCCTGCTGATACTAAAGATTTCCCAGCAGGTAGATTTGTGTAGCATTTCTGGTACAGAGGCAGTGGCAATTCCCTCTTGCCACGAAGTTACAGTCGAGTTTTTGCTTGAGACAGCTGAGGAAAACCTCAGGGAGCACAGCAGAAAGACGAAAGCTCTTTGAAGCCATTTTTTCTCTTCCTGAACTCTGGGTGGCCCAAAACCAAGTGTAACTTGCCACTGACTTCAACGGACCCTGCTTGCAGACCACCGTAAAATGAGCACCTCTCTCCTCACAGGTGGCATGAAAAAAATGCTGAAGATGTAGAGAGGCTGTTGAGTGTGAATGCAATTGTTGCATGTCTCTTGGGCTGCACCAGCACATAACAAACGTGATCCTTCTCCTTTCCCTTCCAAGGTGGTGGGTCGTTCAGTTTGCAGGGGAAAAAAAGGCCAGATGGTGGTAGACTTGACTATATGACATATGTTTGTATGAAAGGTTTTTATTTTTCTTATTCTTCAATTTCCATGAATTACATTTTATTTCCCTCCTCTGTTTTAAATAAATAGAGCAGCAAGATTTGTATATATATTTTACTACTATTTAATGAAAGCCTGCAGTTCCTACCTGTGATACATGATGTATGATGCCGCAACAGGAAAAGTAGCTAGTGTTGTTACAGACCTTCATCTTAATTATGAAAATTTTTTATTTAAATATAGAGCTGAGCATACAAAATACAGCACTAGGCCATCTGTTAGTTTTCCATCTGGACTCATTTGCAAAATACTCTCTGTTTCCCTCCTAAACACTATTTATAATCTTCCTGGAAAAAAAGTATGACTAATCTACGGCACACAAGAGATAGCTATTTGCATGTCACTTTTAATAGAAGTGGCTGTATAGTTCAAAGTAGTAACAAAATATATTTATTTTGTTTTGTATGCAGGTGTAAAAGCTCACATGGTTTCTAAACACACACTCAAAAAACTTTCCTATCACACTGCTTTTAAATAGCAAAAAGTGAAAATCTTCAAGATGTCTGATTTAATGGAAGGGTTACAAATGAGGATGAAGAGTTAGCATTTTGAAGTGCCTGACTAGGACTTTTGCAGTGGTTCTGAAGTGGCTTGTATTTCTGTCTTGCTTATTCTGAAATGTCTCCAGAGGCCTGACTTCTGAAGATGAGCACTCAGTTTATTATAAAGCATCTTGAGCTGAATATTGCATTGTTAGTATAATCCCTAGTTGTTTGGTCCAAACCCATACTCCCCAGAGCAGTAAAAGTGTGGGTAATGGGTCTGGCCATACCTAAAGCAGGAGTTCCAGGGAGCGCCCTGGAAGATACATGCATGGGGCTGATTTCATAGTACCCTCCCAGGACCATCTGTGGATCGCCACCAGTGTCATCCAGAGCTACAAACAATGGGCTGCTGAGAGCTGTGTGGTATTCTCTCTCTCCACTCAGTATCACAGAGAAGTGAAAGCCTCATTCCCTGCAGGCTATTTCCTAATCACTCTTATACACCTTGGAGTAAGGTATCCTGGAGTACTTTATCAGATTCTCCTCCCTCTCCTAGCATGTCATCTCTGGCAAAACTCTACTTCGCAGCTGCCAGAGTGGAAAGCAAGAAGTGGCTTATTTCAAGGGTTTATGAATTGAAGGGCAACTATTCAACAGTATCTCACTCTCCTCTTCCTCTTCTCTTCATTTTTCAGTGAACAGGAAAATGTTTTTACACTCCCCTGCTTGTTTTAATTCTTCATAAAAAGGCAAAGATTAATTTGTTCTGACTAACTTGCATGAAAATTTCTGAAGAAGTTCTTTACAGCATAGTGTTAAGTCATCTTTAGGGGTTTGTGGGGTTTTTTTTTTTTGGTTTTTTTTTTGGTTTTTTGTGGTGGTTTTTTTTTGTTTTTTTTTTTTGTTTTTTTGGGGGTTTTTTTTTTTTTTTTTTTTTTTTTTTTTTTTGTTTGTTTTTTTTTTTTTTTTTGTTTTGTTTTGTTTTTTGGTTTTTTTTGTTTTTTTTGCGAGCAAACAAATTATGTTCTAGAAAACACACAGAAAAGCAACTGGAATAAATTGCCAGGCATTCCTTGTTCAGGCTGTCTCACATCTCATTGCTCTTGACTGTCTGTCTTTCTGCCATCAGTGTGGCAGGATGTTTTAAGTTCTCTACAGCAAAGACTGTCTTTTTTCTCTCTCTCAGTTTTCAGTACTAGGCATAAATGCATTGTTGCAAAATGAAGCTTGCATGTGCAGTTACAATACAGCCCTCCCTTACACCCCAAATCTGAAAAAATGTGGTCCCTGACTACTGACTGTGAAATGGACCACACTTGAAAAGTACAGCAGTCCATATGCAGAATCCTTTCTCTAATACTGGCAAGACCTGAAAACTCCATGCAGCAAACCAGTTTTTATTTATGGTAATAAGAAAAAAATGACACTCTAAAATACCAACTACCTTTTTAATGTCTTCCTGTCAAAGATGGAAAAACTGCCTTATCTCAGAGTATTGCGTCGCGTTTATTTCTCTTCAGCCCGTGCCCAGGGGTGGGGAAGGGGAAAGGGAAAAAGGGAAGGGGAAGGGGGGAGGAGGGAGTCGCAAAAGCCCCTCGCAGTCGAAAGTGCATAACCACATCAGAGTGCTGTATACAATTACAATGAAATAGAGAAAATGAGAACAGATGCAGAAGGTACAAAAGACACATAATGTACTGAGTTTAAATGTCTATAATGCAAAGATTAGTAGCTATTTACTAACAATTTAATTAACTTCCCCCACCTATGCCGCCTAAATTTCAATTCTTTCAATAACATATGGCAACCACAGAGTGCGTTTTGCGAACGTTACCTCCTCACAAATATTTGCATACATACAGCTGGATGTGGCTCAGGAACTGAAGAGCACTCTGTGGCACACGGCAGGCACACGTGGCTCCAGAGGTGAGGCTCAGCAGTGTGACAAACTTTGGGCTATGCAGTGTCCCCATTCAAAGGGCTTCAGAGGCCTTTGTGTACCGTGAGGCTTTGGTCCCTGCTGGCTCCTGTGTGCTGGTGACGGCCCTGCCCCTTGCTCAGTCACCCGTTTTTGGCTGTGAGACAGCTGCAGTTAGACCCACCGCTTGGTACCAGCACCGCCTGAAGGCACCGCTGGGCCTTGTCAGAACCAGCCGGGCCTTGTCAGAACCAGCCGTGCAGGCAGCCTTCTGGAGAGACTCATGTTGCTCCGTGGGACTCAGCCACCACTGGGAGCTGCAGACGTAGTTAATACTTCCCCTGAAGTTTCTCCTCTTAGCTTCCAAAGAGAAAATGGAAGAAAAACATGAAATAGGACTCTTTATTAGCTCACTGGTGGGGAAGCCTACCCTCGAACTTTTGAAGGTTCCTCTTCCTGAACCAGCATCAGCCCTTACCCTTCCCTGCTAAGTCAGTGGAGCTGTCAGAAGTCCAGACACTTTTTTCTGCTGCATCTGGGATGCAGACAGGAGAAAGGTACCTATCTATTCTAACAGTAACCTCAGGGGTGTTATGTATGATGTTTGTAGAAAAAAAACCAAATGCAGTGGGGTAAGGCAAAGGCAAGGCAAGGCAAGGCAAATAGAAAATCCTAGCTATGGCAGAAATCTCTGCTTTCTATCTGTTGCTCAGGAGGAAAATCTTCCCCACAAGGAAATCTTGTGTCTAATTTGATGCTCTAGATGTGAGCACTCTCAGCGTCTGGGTTGGTATGAGGTCAAAAGCACAAATGGCACAATTTATGTTTCTCAGTAGACCAGGACTGGTCCAAGCAGTTATTGTGTTTGTATGAGTTGAAAGGAAGTGACTTTGAACTCTAAGCTAGGGTTTAAGATGAAACTCTGTTTCACAGATACGCAATAAAATTTATGTGCCATGAACATGCAGATCAGTCTGTAATAGTCACAAGTTCCAGGGTTTAATGTGTCCTGTAGTAAGTAAGAGTAAATATTCCACAGTCATTATGGTTAAGTAAAAATGACCCAGTTTTCAGAAATGCTAAACACCCACTTTTTTTGTCAGTTCCCATGAGATTTGTGGATGCTCCAGACTTCTAAAATCCCCTGACTCTCACTAATACAACTGGGGTATCACATACCTACGAGTGAATTCTTTGGCCAACAATCTGGTCTGGAGTTTGCCTTCAAGTTCACTGTTACTTTAGCTTCAGTGCTGGCTACTCACGTAGAAAAGGCTACTCCTTCTAATAGGATTTCTTGGAATCTATTCTGGAAATCTCTTCACATTTAGAGTCAGACTCTTAAATGTACTTAAAATGCTTTAGAAAACTGCACTTAAAAAAAAAAAGTCAGATGGCAGATTCATGGAACATTTTTTTTTTCCATTTATCTTGCCAGGTTAAAGGAAAATCTTCCATGGCAACATAGCAGCTTTCACCCATCCATTAACAAAAAGCCTTGATTTTTTTTTTTTCATTGTAGGACGTGTAATTTCGTTTCTTTTATCATTATGTCTAATTCACATACTTTGCTAGTCAACAGTCTTTTATTTTTTGTCCTTTGGGTTGCTTATAAATATACATTTTTCAATGCCAAGTGAATTATCATCCCACTAATAACTTTATACAGCCTGAAATGCCAGTCTCTTTCTGGAGTGTGTGCATATTCTCACTTTCTGGAATATCTGTAATCCCTATCTAAAGAATTAAAAACGAGGGTGTTTATTTTTTGATTTTTTTTTTTTTTAAACTTTCCCTAAATAGAAGTACTTTGTAAATGAGAAGAGAAATTTCTGGAAGAACATTATGCAGGTGGGGATCTTGTATTTTAATGTTGCTCTATTTGAAATTTCATCTTGAAATTACTTGAATAGTAGTTTAAATAATGACTTTCTAAAACTGCTACAGGTAATTTAGTGGCATTCAAGCTTAGTGGTAAAGTTCTCATGCACCTCATGTGATTTTCCTTTGAAATTAAAGACAGAAGTCTTTAAAAAAGAATTTGACAGAGACCTTTTTAAAAAACCCACAGTATTATGTGTATTATGCATGTCTGAAATTTTTCACAGATATGGTAACCAGCAGTGTTCATTCCTGTCAGTAGAGGTAAGAACCTGCAGGCTTGTGTATATATGGCTCATAAGTCTTCGTGGCAAAATCAAGAGCCAGTAAGAGGCCTTCTTTCATTCTAGCCTTTTCCACACTCAGCCATTCCGTAGTATTTTAATATACAAAACCAATGTCAGGTTTGAGCCCACATGTAAACCTTGCAGATGTTTCAGTTGCAGATCCATCATTTAGGGGGATGTGCTGCTGGGGAGTGAAGTAGAACAATTTTTGTCCTTCAGAGTACAAGGAAGAATCATGAGGATTGTCTAAATCCATTATTCACACTCTTATTATTTGAAAGGTATCCCATGACTGCCATTCTTACTGAACAGTTACTTCATCATCATGAGGTATATCAGAGAAAACACCACATGGCACAACCTAGGCACAATCCAGGATTGCTATGTGGTTTATTTTTCAGGAATCATGCATGCGCAAAACAACAACTTGGTCTATTTTGGAGAAAGACAGAGTGAAATTGAGTGGCAGCATTCTCCTCAATACCTTTAGGCATCATCCCTGACATTTTGATCAATAGCATGTGTAACAGGATATGGGAAAAAAGTGGGATATTTCATCTCTGAGCAAAAAGCCTCATCAAAGATAATTAACTTCAGATTGTGCCTGCATGGACATATCACAGAGCTGTGTGGCCCTGGATGTGAATCTAAGGCCTTGGTTAGCATCTTCTTTCACCCCTTGTTTAGCAATAAGAGTTTTTTTTCCTCTTTAATCCCTCAGTTTCCCTTGGCTGTAGTTCTGAAGATTACACTTCTCCCAGTCAGAATCTGAGCCTGTATTTAAGAGCTGCTTTACATTAACAGTCTTGTATTAAATTATTCTCTGTGGCAACATTCTGATTTATCTATAGATCCGTATTTTTTGAAACCATTGCTTTTTACAGCATTCTAATTTATGTAGCCATTGGTTTTGACTGTCAAAACATTTTTAATTTTAATTACTGTGTATCTTGCTTCTAGGTGTAAAACTGTCAGATAAATCTGAGTATCTGTATAAATGTGGGAAATTTCATGTGTTATCACTCAACAATTGCTGGTGGGTAGTTACCAAACTCTTGTCTAGGATCTCTGTTCAGCTGCTACAGAACAGCACTGATAGGATGAACCACTGATTAGTTGTCAAACTGTGTGCAGTTATGTCCTTGATTCTGAACAACATAGCAGACAATTCAGATTGCCCAACCCCCCAGCAAAGTAGTGTGCACAGCCAACTGTACTTCAGCCAGTGGCATACAAAGTGCTCATTTCGCAGGGCACTCTAGACAATAGATTTCCTCTGGCTTCTAAGAGAAAAAGCAACATAATTTACCGTCTTGGGTGGCCAGCAGATAGATGACTCCTTGCCAGTCCTTAGGAGCTGTTTTGTTTTTGGTCTTTTCAACAAGGATAAGCCTATTTTCGAGTACAGGGACTGGAGTCTCTCTTCTCCTGCCTGGGAGAGGAGTAACACTGCAGTGCCTGTGACTCTGTGCTGCTGACCACACACTGGAACAAGGCACTATGAGTGGTTGAATATGTCTGTGCAAATGAGCTTTTTCTTCCTGGTAAGGTTCTGGACCAAGGCATGCAGAGAACCCAGAGCAGTGAGGCACAGCCTAGCCTGGGCTCTGAGCTTCAGGAGGAGTGAGTCTCCCCAAGGTGGCAGTGGCACTGCTGGCAGATGGGCTGGAGCTGCATGATACCCGTGAGTGTAGTCGTGGTTCATTGACACACAGCATCACATAGCAGCCCCCCAGTGCTCCTGGAACCCAGCTCAACTGCAGTTTCTTGGGTCTGCAAGAGCTGTGGCTCCTCTGAGGAAGTCAGGAACCTCAGCCCCTACCAATATCCTGATGTGCTTGTTCAGCTGGACTGTGCAGACGTGAGAAGTTGCATCCACACTGACCCCAGAAGAAGAATAACTATGTTTTCCCCTGCTGTTTTCTGCCTGGGAAGCTGCCCCTCTATCAGCTTGTCAAGCAGACTTGAAAGGAACTCCACTGCAAGAGACAGAACTTTCCAGACCGCCCTGGACTGATGGACCCAGGGTTGATTTCCTATAAAATGTTTTCTCCTTCTCTTTTTCCAGTACCACACAATAACTTTCTGCTCATGTAAGTTACGAGTAGTTGGTACTCCCGCAAGCAGTTCACTGATGCAGAGACACGGGGAAAAAGTCTTACTGTATTTCATACACTACCTACTGCCTTTGTCAGTCTTTACTGTCCCTGTTTGTGCCCTCTGGTGTTTGTATTTGAAGGTCCACGGAGGTGGGACTGCATGTGCCTGTGTACACAGCACCCGGCACAGTGGAGTGTTGCGGTGGCTGAGTCCACATTACACCCACCGTGTTACTATGAAGTGGTCTCTCCCCACACCCCTGTGTCAGAAAGTTCTCCCTTTACGGAGACCCCACTGGCCCCTGGTCCCCCCCCGTCCCCCAATGGCCCCTGTTACATCACTCACCCTTGCCTCTCCACCCTGGGCCTCAGACCATTGGTTTCTGATGCTCTGCCCGCCCCTGGGACCCTTCGGGATAAAACCATAGGTGGGGTTTTGTTCTTTGTTCTTTACCTCTGTTGCTTTTGAGTGCATTGGTTCCACTAAACACCTCAGAATGGCACACAGAGAAGCCCTCTCGCCTTTTTGTCTCTGGTCAGTGCATAGACTGTGTGTGTGAGTGGCTGCTCCCCACTACCTGTGAGGGTGAGATCGTGTGNAGAAAGTTCTCCCTTTACGGAGACCCCACTGGCCCCTGGTCCCCCCCCGTCCCCCAATGGCCCCTGTTACATCACTCACCCTTGCCTCTCCACCCTGGGCCTCAGACCATTGGTTTCTGATGCTCTGCCCGCCCCTGGGACCCTTCGGGATAAAACCATAGGTGGGGTTTTGTTCTTTGTTCTTTACCTCTGTTGCTTTTGAGTGCATTGGTTCCACTAAACACCTCAGAATGGCACACAGAGAAGCCCTCTCGCCTTTTTGTCTCTGGTCAGTGCATAGACTGTGTGTGTGAGTGGCTGCTCCCCACTACCTGTGAGGGTGAGATCGTGTGCCCGCGTGGGTGCTGGCAGAGTGCCGCCAAAGCGTTCCCACGAGGGACCTTGTGGAAAAAACGCGGCATTGATCCACTGACGCTCCCACTGCTATAGTGGAGGAAGCCAGATTTGTGCTCCTGCATTACAGATAAAACATGTTTTCAAGCTGCCGAGAATAGATAGGGAAAAATGTAAGGAGCAAAAAGAAACAGGTGCGGAGATGTTAGTGGCCACTATCACTCAGCACAGCCAAAGACCTGCTGCTGTGCCTCCAAGAATGTTCTTTCAATTAATCTTGCTTCAAGTTAGACACAAAGAAGATCTTTTGGCATAATTTTCTTGCATTTATTCCTTACTTGGCTCATGTCATGCTTGTGACTCTCTTGTTATTTCTGCTCCTAAAGACGTATTGTTTCACTTTTTAATGAATAGCCTTTCTGAGGTAAAGAGACAATTGCAGCGCTCTTTTGATATATCCATCTTCGCTTTTTTGTTTTGTGCCTCAGGTGCTCAAATTGGATGAACTTTACTGCCATCTGGAGATGTAGTGTTTTCATTTCTGTTTGTCATTTTACCTTTGAATTTCATTACAGAGCCTCATTCCTGGGGTTTAAAGAATAAAGGCATTTTGGTGTTTTACTCACTGTAATGCTGTACTTCTCTTTGTAGTGATTAGGCGCTGAAATAAAAGTCACCTCTGGCATCTGATGAGAGTGTTTAAGATTGAACCTAGCAAGTTAATCCACCTAAGGGCAGACCCCTACAGCTGGATGTGTGCAGGTTTTTGGTGTCAGGGGAGGATGGTGCCAGTGCACTGGAGTCCTGCTTGTGGTCAGTCTGGGACACAGGGGAATGAACAGATAAAACCATACCGTCTGTCTGAAACCTAATAGTATCTGGAACTGTTAGAATTCTAGCCAGTGTCAAAGGCAGAATTTTTGGGTTGGTGTTATTTTCTGCTGCCCTGGTGTTACCTTTAGTTCCTACTCTAGCAGTTCCATGCTTGTGTAAGAGGACACCAGCTGGGACATACACTATTGGTGTGAAAGTCTGTATAAAAGGGATACAAGGTCTTGTACAAGAACCAGGAAATGTTGTGTCAGACCCTCGAAAAACACTTTATTAGACTGTGGTAGGTGTACTTTGGCTGAATGCCAAGTGCCCACCAAGCTGCTCTATCACTTCCCTTCTCAGCTGGACAGGAGAGAGAAAACAAGATGAAAAACAACTTGTAGGTTGAGATAAGACAGTTTACTAAAGCACACAAGCAAAGAGAAAAAAGTATTCTCTACATACCATCAGCAAGCCATGTCTGGCCACCTCCTTTAAAGCAGGGCTTCAGCAACATCCAGAAGGCAAACATTCCTCCTTACCTCCCTCTTCCTCCTCCTTTACTTAGCTTTTATATCTGAGCTCTGATGTCATATGGTATAGAATATCCCTTTGGTCAGTTTGGGTCAGCTGTCCTAGTTGTGTGCCCTCCCAGGATCCTGCCCACTCCCAGCCCACTGATGGGCAGCAGAGTCTTGGAGAGACAGCACTGATGCTGTGCAGAGCTGCTCAGCAGTGGCCAAAACACTGGTGTGTTATCAATACTTTTGTAGCTACCAGTGCAAAGCACAGCACTGTGAGGACTCTTCTGCGGAAAATCTCAGCTAGACGCATTATATAGACTCCCTTGGAACTAAGGGAAAAATTATTTCACTACAGAAACCACAGACTATCAAAAGTATCAAGTTTGAAACAAATGAAAGGAGTTATTTTTTGCTCAGTAGCCATTTGGTGTGTGAAGCCGCTTCCCAAAGGAAACTGTGGATAAAACCCCTTTGTATTCCGTCCAGAAGAAGGTGGTATTAATGTTGAGAGGACAGAAGGTTACTCAGGAAATCACATCTGAAAATAAGTGAAGGTTGGGAGAGTCTTGGAGACACGGCAAGGGGATATACTTGTATTGTTCTTATTGTTTCCAGGACAATTGCTAATGGCAAGTAGTGGAGATGGGCTGCTGGTTCAATGCACCCTCCTTCTGAGACAGCACAGCCCTTCTTATGTTGTCCTTTTAGCATGACAAACCTAAGAGATTAATGCAAAATTGGTGAAATATCGAAATTATAGGTTGTTTATAATTAGTATTGTTTTGCCTTGACACTTAAATGTTAATGAATTAAATTTGAAAGCTCTGGCTCAAATGAAGTAGTAAAAGTAGGATAGTAGCTCTGGTGCAATAGCACATAAACTTTTTTCCTACTTGGCATGATGAAGAGCACATTTCATCAGTGCACAATAACCTTAAATGAGACACCTGTTCAATGCTGCTTTTCAACTGCAGCCATTCTTACTATCACTCTTTCGTGTTTGTGTCATTGGTTGGAACATCTGTGAAATTCTGTGTCTTTTTTTCAGAGACCCGTGCTTCAGTAAGAGAAATATATAAATAGAGGGCAGAATGAGTATTGTTATAAAAATGTTTTGCTTTTATGTAATAAAATAAATTATAAACCTGGTTATGCTCTTTTTGCTTTTAAGAGCTTGAATCTGCAGGGGAAAAAAAAAAAACAGCAAGAACCAAATTTCTGCTCTTGGAATACCATCATGGCCAAGACTTTGATTAAAATTAAAAGAGCTGTTTTATGGCTAAGTTGCATTTGCAGACAGAAGAGCGGCACATGGAGAAGGATGACAAGTTCCTCGAAGTCCGTTCCTCCTTCCCTCACAAATCTCGCCTGGTATTTCCTGCCCCAGCCAGTAGCTGAAATTGCAGCACCTGTGATGTTTCAGATGCTGTGCACGGAGTTGCAACAAATTATCTTTGTCAAGGCACTGTCTACATGAGGGTGTTTTTCAGTCAGTTCCTACTGGCTCATCCTCACTAGCATGTGACCTCAATACTCATTCTGCACACCTCACATTACCCACTTGTGGTCAGCTATCAGGCAACAAAACCCGTGTCAACAGGGATTTGGTGAGACTGACTTAGCTTCCAGCTGCTAGTTGATCAAGGTTTATTGAGTGTTGTGTCTTTAATTAGGGATCTAAGGTGTAAACTGCAGTGTCCTTTGCAAAGTCAGACCTGTGGGAATAATTTCAAGAGTCAATTGCTGTTACTGGATAGTAATTAGGAACCCAAAGGGATTCACATATGAATAGTAAATTAAGGTGCACAGTAATAACAGGAATTTATACCTGGAACATTAGAGTTCTCAATGACCCCATAAAAAGGAATTAGGTCATTTCTTATTTAAAGCATTAGGAAATACTGCATTTTCTAAGGATGCAAACAATGCATATGAGCAAGACATGAGGGCTTTTTTGTTGTCCATTGGTAAGTGCTGTGGTTTGGAATTAGCCTCAGGGGACAGAATATTTCTTACTTTTTTTTTGATGACACAATGTCTAAAAGTCCCAGGTGCTGACTGCCTAGAAAGAAAGAATGAATTTAGGCAAGATTATTTCCTATGTTATTTTGTAACTGGTCTACATGACTGAGTTCTGCAGAGCAGAGCTGGTGAGAAGGTAGGATTTACAGCAGAAAGCCTAAGGGAATTTGAATTTTCAGGTGCTCTGGCTGAAGATCCAGATGCGACAGTACTTTGTAAAGTTGGTAGGACAGACTCAGTTTGCTCTTGAAGAAACACTGAAGACTGAAAGTTCTTTTGTGGCTCATACTATGAAAGCGAATAAAAAAAGCTGGAATAATCAATGAAGATAGGCGAATATACTGCATTCTTTCAGATTACAACTTTCAGATTACAACTTTCAGATTACAACTCACAGCATTTTCAAAGGCCTGATTTGAGCACAAGACGTAGTCCTGAATTTCCTCACATCTCAACTGAACTCTGACATCACCATTTCTGTTCTGAAAGCTATCTCCTTAAAAATTATGAAGACCATTGGTATTTACTCCCAACATAATTGAGAACATGTATTTGTGTAGCTTTGGTAAATATCACTGAATCTGAATGCTGGTTCCCACTTGGCACTCTTAAGACACAGTTTGGGGTTAGTTTCAAAACGCTGATCCAAGCCTCCCTCAAATCCAAATCCATGTGCTGGACCACCTAACCCAGCCCAGGGAAGATGTATCTGAAAAGTATATCTTGCAGGCATGAGTAAAAGCAATTGGATATTCCATGACAAGACCACCATAAAATTGGTGAAAATAAAGGACATGTAGATCTGTGCAGCTCTTTGCTGCCAGGTTTCCCAGCCAGTAGTATTAAGTGTTAGCCACAGCTCTGGTGCCCAAGCAAAGTAGCCCACCTACATATATGGAAGCTTGTCTGTGTTTTGGAAATGGTCAAACCATACTATAGTTCTGGAAAATTAACAGAAAGAAATGCCAGACTGTTCAAATCTTACACAGAATTTTTGGCAGTAAAAGACTTTACAAGAAAGAGGTGGAGAATGTGACATTTTTGGAGAGACAGAAGCGTAAGCCTCCAACCTTCCCTTCTCAATTATAAACGTAACAGGCTGTTCAGATTTTTTTTTCCAGAGTCTGTTTAGGCTGCCAGGCTCCCTTCACAGCAAGGGCAGTCAGCAGTGACTAGAGACTGTAGCTGGGTCCTTTCTCCAAAGATCTGAGAGATGGGATCTGTAGCACCCAGTCCTCTGAAGAAAGAGAACACCATTGTTACAAGAGATGTCTTGCCTTTGATCACCTGTATTCAAGGCTAACTGTGCCCTTCAGCTGGATAAATGTAATGAAACACGTATGATTTTTTTCTCTCAAAGACACATGACCAGCTTTCGGTAGAATTTTGTCTTCCCTAAAACTGCTTTTTCTACTCTGAGAAAGGTTAGAACTTGGCAGTATATCGCGAAATAGTAACTTCTGCTCGCACATAACAACATGAGAAAAACCTGTGCTGATAAAGTCTAAAAGCTACAGACATTCCACATTATATATAGTGCCTTACAACTGGAGCACCATCTGATGAACTGTTCTTTTGCTTCTGATACCTATTATTTTGCATTTAAAAGGAATTCAACAGAACAAGGAAATAAGCCTAATCTTTTATGGGCTTGTGCCCTATACTTCTGCAATGTATTAACAATAATTATCTTTCTTTCCCTTTACTCTTTACTTAGCACATCCTTCAGATTCTCTCTGCATTCCTGAAACATCTACTTCACTCCCTCTACTATCAAAATGAGACTACATGGTTTTAGGTCACCTGCATGATAATACCTGGTGGCCAGACCGCCAAAAAGATAGTTGTTGAAGTTCATTTTTTTTCTCTGCTGTTAGTGGAAAAAGCAGTTGAAAATTTTCCCGTAGCCAACTTTCAGTTTCCCACAAGGCTTCTATACACTCAGTTATTTTTGAGAAATCTGTCTCTGTCAAATTTTCTTGAGTCCATTCTTAAACTATCAGAGTGAAGGTAATTGAGAAAGTGATCATTTAGGCTTTTCGTTCAAAGCCAAGGCTAATAATTTTCATTCCTCAGGTTTTTGTTGAGTAAAGTGTGCCATTAATGATTCTGCAACTGCCATGAAATGGTCCCGGTAATTTGTGGTATTTTGGTAAGTCCCGACACCAGGGTGTTATCATTTAAGTTATTAATTTCCAGCCTTTTAAACAGATCATCTGCTGAAGCTGGTTGCTTATGCTATAAGCTTGTTAAGGCTTTGTGTCCATTGTTATAAGCTCTATGGCAGAGGAGAGGCAGCCCAAATGTTTGAGCCTGGTTATGAATGAAAGTTGCATATTTGGGTACTTGCACCTGAGAGTTCACAGTTTCTTCTTTGTGACAAGAGTCTCTCCTGATCCACATTTTCCCAAGAAGAAATGTTTCTAAATTGTATTAGTTATCATCCTGGAAATAAAATACAACCATGCTGAATATATCTTCCAGTATTTGTCTCACCTTCTACTTGCTGATTTTTCCATTTGTATTTCATGTGAGCAGGGCAGAAAATAATCAGATGAGGTACTGGCAATGTTCCCATTGTTCTCATCATGTTTCTCTCACCTTTATCTCAAGGAGCAGGTACCCGATCTTAATTCTTCATATATTTCTAGAGACTACATCGGTTTCTCTGACAAGTGACAGAGCTCTGGGTGTACATAGGTGACAACCCAGCAAACTGACATTATAGTAAGTAGTGCTCTACCTAATAATAATGCATCTGCCTATATGAAAAGGTCTAAGGAAATATGACTGAAAGATCATATACCAGATTCCATTAATGAAATTCTGTTCAGTCTAATATCTCCACAGTGCTTTGACTGCAATTTTTCCTGCAAGCTCATCAGCTTACTAATCATGGAATCAGAGAATCATAGTATGGTGTGAGGGACTTTAAATCCAGTGCAAAACCCCCTGCCATGGGCAGGGTCACCCTTCACTAGACCTGGTTGCTCAAAGCTCCATCCAACCTGGCCTTGAACACTTCCAGGAATGGGGCAGACACTTCCCTGGGCAACCTGTTTCAGTTCCTAACCACTCTCTTAGCAAAGTATTTCTTCCTAATATC
>VYXC01006205.1:164011-190292 GCA_013397175.1 Platysteira castanea | reverse complement strand
CCTGGGGGGGGGGGAGACATTAATTTCCTAAACAATGACAGCTCTTTATCAAAAACAATTACTATTCTTAAGGCCCTGGATTAATATAAATTAAGGAGATTAAAAGCACAGAAATTTGGCTTTTTCAACTTTTTGTAGAGTGTACATTGTCTATATTTTACTCTGTAACTGACTTGCCATTTTCCATCTAAAATCTTTGAACACGGGCGACAGACTTTGTGAAGGAACTATTATTACAGACAATGGTATAATTTTTTTTTCTTATTCAGCTCAAAAATGCGTTCTGGTAGGAAATAGAAGGTTTACTCAAGGGTTGGTATAGCATCCAAATCTATGTACTTTCATTTTCCAGGTTTCTCAATTTCAGTGTCTATCTAGTCCTTTCCTGTCAGAAATTTCAACTGGTTGCTTGAACTGACTTGCACAAAAGCACTTTAAGAATCACTGTCATATTTTCAGTGGAATATTTGAAAAAATCTTTATTCAAAGTACAAATCCTAGAGTTTGATATGATTCCATCTACTTTTTACAACTATCTTCTGATTTCTGATTTTAGCAAGATTTTTTTTTCCACCATCTAAATACACTCAGCAAGACACCAGATTCTGCTGAAATAGTTAAAGATAGCTAATGGTCAAATGTGTTCATTGATTACTCGTAATTGACTCCAAGTATTTTCCACATATCTAACTTCACTAGACATTTTAATTAATTGAGAATCCACTTTAGTGTGTAGGCTTCATCCTACCACAGGTAACTCTCAAAATATTTTGACAGGGCTGAGAAAGGAAAAGTACCAATACTGTTGCAAGACTATCCAACTGCTTTATTGCAGCTTGATTCATTTGTAGAAGATATTTTAAAATGTTAGAGTGACTGAATAAAACTATTCCATGGCTAAAGCAACAGTTCCTCACAAAAATGTGGCTCCTGGAACTTGATCAAATCCTAAGTGATGACACCTTTTCTTATACAGAGAGAACTTCTTTGTGACATCTTGAGCATCTTCTTTAACTTGCCACATCTTCACTACTTCACTCATCTTTTACTTTTTTATGCAATCATGATAGTTACTTTTGGACTATCTTATTTGTAAATCTTGTATCTCCATGCTTGCACACTGATAACTTGTATTCAAAGCATCAATTAATAAGCCAGTACCTTAAGAATCAGAGTGCAGAGTCCATGACAAGTCAGAATGCCACTTTAGTTCAATTGCAGCTTCCAAGTTTCCATATATTCAGAAATGGAAACAAATAATCTTTCCTGTATTAATTTGTTTCTGGGTCTGAATCTAAGAATAATCTTAATTACAGCATAATAATATTTTTTTACCAGACATTCTTATTTTTCACGTTTAAGTTCTAGTGGCATTTCCCTGGAAACGATTATTTTAACAGCATCTGCATAACAGAAGCTTCTCTGTTAATAGGAATGTTCTTTCAGACAAAAAGTAGTATATTCATGACATAAATAAGCACTTAAAATCACACTACAGAAAGCTCACAGGTAAGCCTTCAAAGGTAAGCAATTCACTTCCATTTAAATATTGTACTTTGCCAATGCACACCAGCATTACAGCTATCAAAAGTTCATGTCAAAACCTAATGAAAAGAATTTCTACAAGATCTGAAAGCTTTTGAAACATTATTCACCATCTATAAGTAGCTGCAGGAAGGGCCACTGCTCCATCATTGCTAATGGCTGCAATGGAAATAATCCTGGGAGAAAGAGATGTTTGCTGTACACTGGTAACTTGCTGACTGTTGGTTAACTGGTTGTGTTACAGTAGCAGATTATCAAATTTTTTTATCTTTCACAGTAGTCACACTGGTATTGTGATCTGTGGCTGAAACATCATTTTCTAGTAGATTAGGAACCAGGAGAAATGACTCAAGTGAGAGGCAAGAGCCAACAGATTTAAAAGGACATTGTCACGGTTGATACTCATATTGTCACAGAACCAATTAGGCTGGAAAAAACCTCTGAGATCATTGAGTCTAGCCTGTGATTGAGCACCACCTTGTCAGCTAGACCATGGCACTGAGTGCCACACCCAGTCCTTCCTTAAGCACCTCCAGGGACAGTGATTCCACCTCCCTGGGCAGCCTATTCCAATGTCTAATCACCCTTTCTGTGAAGAATTTCTTCCTGATGCCCTACATAAACTTCCCCTGGTGTACCTTAGGACTATGTTCTCTCGTTCTGTCACTAATTGCCTGGAAGAAGAGGCTGACCCCCACCCAGGGAGTAGTTAGAGAGCTAAGGTCACCCCTGAGTCTCCTTTTCTCTGGGCTAAACAACCCCAGCTGCCTCAGCCACTCCTCATAGGACTTGTGCTCCAAACCATCTTCATTTCCCTTCTCTGGATACACCCCTGCATCTCAGTGCCCTTCCTGAAATGAGGGACCCAGAACTGAACACAGTATTTGAACACAGGTAGTCTCACCAGTGCTGAACACAGGGGGACAATCACTGCCCCAGTCCTTACCACACTATTGCTGGTACAGACCAGGATGCCACTGGCCTTCTTGGCCACCTGGGCACACCCTGGCTCATGTTCAGCCACTGCTACCAGCACCTCCAGATCCTCTCCTGATGAGCCACTTCCCAGCCACTCTGCCTCAGCCTGTGGCATTTCCTGGGGTTGTTGTGACCTAAGGGCAGGACCCAGCACTTGCCCTTTTTGAGTATCGTGCCATTGGTCTCCAGCCTAAACAGATTCCCTTGCAGAGCCTTCCAGCCCTCCAGCAGATCAACACTTCTGCCCAGCTTAGTGTCACCTGTGAATTTACTGAGGGCACACTCACTCCCCTGATCATCTGATGATGATCATCCAGATGATCAGTGAAGATATTAAACTGGACTGGGCCCAACACTGATGCCCAGGTGACGCCACCAGTGCCTGGATGCTGACTGGATGCAGCACCATTCACCATCGCTCTCTGGGCCCAGTCGTCCAGTCTGGCCACCTTAGCACAACAAAGGCTGCACCTGTCCCTTTCCAGGACAGTGCTGTGGGAGATGGTGTCAAAGACATTGATGAAGCCCAGGCAGACAACACCTACAGCCTCTTCCTCACTGTCGTTACAGTAGTGCTATGTCATAAGATGCTGTGTGTGCAAGAAATGTATTTCAGAGACAGTGATTTGTCAAAAAGTATACAATCAGAAGGCAGTGTATACCAAGTTGGAGAAAAATATGTATTGAAAAACATTTCCATACACAAGCTTCTTGCAGGAAAAATGTCTTTAAAGAGCATTCAAGCCATATAATATCATTCAGTAATAATCTTTCCATACTTACTGTTCTTTCTTTTAATTAAGATCAAAAGTCTTTTACGTAGCCTTTGAATACTTTATGGAAATACCGAAGTTGCCTTAAAAAACAGTGCTTTATAAAGAAAATAAGATATATGAACTGCAGAAAGGACAAAAAGGTTGTAAATAGTTGCAACAATATCTGATTTGAGTTCACTTTTATTAAACAGATCTTTTAAACATCAAAGGGCAGTGGTCATGAAGCACGAAGAGGACAGCTTAAAATCCTTTCAAGGTTAAATGATGATCTTTAAGTCAACTGTTCTAGAATTCTAGATCTTTATTACTGAATACTGTATCAGCTTTTGGTAACAATGGTGCTCTTAAATACTTAAAAATGGGTATTACCAAGGTAAATGAAAATTTTGAAATGGCAAAACATTGATAACAGTGACTTCCTTATATCACCTTTTCACTCTCTATGTATGCAGTATTATAGCTTTAAAAAAATGGAAAAAAAGACTTATTCTAGGTGCCTTGGCTTCTTAAGATTTGTCGTTAGCATCTTTTATAAAGACCATATGAAATGGATGAGCTGTTTCTAAATAAATAGATAAATATGGGCCATGACTGTAGTGCTACAGCACAAGCCCTGCACAGACAGCCCAGGACCAACTGAGACCCTAGCCTGTGTTTGTGGGCCATTACATAACCTACGGATAAGCCATACAGAGCTTACCATACCCTGTGACTAAATAGAATCTTAACATCCTATCAGACAAATCAAGAGAATAAAAGTAGCTTGTGCTGCTTTGTGAGCTGACAATAGATCAGTTCAGTACGGTAGGGGACAAGGCTGCCCAACAATGGCTCATAAGCTAGAATTTCTCTGATCAGGCAACCTCCTGCACGCGATATGCTGCCCATGCTTCCCGGGACACTACAATAGCTGCATTATATAAGCACTGTAATACTCTTAAATCAACTGGAAACAGCCAGACACGCAGTGAAGTGTGTCTCCTGTCCCCGCCTTTTCCCTCAGTGCTCGTAAGTGGTGGTAACTGAAATTTGTGAAGTGGAGGCCTGAACTGATGCCATGCTGAAGTCACTTAGCTGCCAGAGAATGAAGTGCCGCTCCTCAGTGATCAGCCCTTGCTTCCTGCCGCCCCAACTCACACCAAACACAGGCAAAATGGTGCTCACAGTGCAAGACACAGGAAAGAAATTCTATTCAGGCACAGATATTGCAGGCATCAAAGGTGCCATCTTTAAAATCTTCCTAACAATGCTGATGTGCTGCTCAACATCCTAAAAATAGACCAATGTGAGTCTTCGAGAAATGAGTTTAAAAGATTTCAGCATAGTTGCTATAACTCCTAGCAGAAGAGAACATGTTAATTAGTGCTACTGACACAGCCTTAACACCATATATGACTGTCTGCAGATGAGGATGCTGACAAACTCTCTACAGCAGAAATGTGTTTTAAGTACAGCTCATTAGGAATTGAATGACTTGTGCCTCTTAAAAAAACAATGGCGATATTTTTCTGTTGTCAGCATCCTTGCTTGAGCCAGCCACAAAGAGTGTAACTTTTTTTTGAAGGGATGAACAGAATGAATCAGCTCTGATCCAGTAATGAGGGTTCCTTCCTATCATCTATCTCTGGATCATGTAAAGTGACAATAAACCCAGACAGGGAGCCTACAGATCCAAGATTAACCTAAACCATCTCGCACCTTTAGTCACTGATGTTCCTCATTTAGTCACCCAACAGTCACCCACAACAGTAAGCACCATTTAAGCAGGAGTCAGAGCCAAGGTTTCTGTCTGAGACTGTAGTAAGTCTTCCTGTTTATATGCTGTCATAGGTTACAGTGTAAGGTGTGCCCAAAAGTATGTATTCTATCACCATCTTCATGAGCTGTTGAGACCAGGTGGGGTGGTGCTCCCTCCCTCCTCCCTCTGGACTATCTTCTGTTAATGGGCTCATCAATGCCTTCCTGCATGACTCACAGATAACTGGCTCCTGGACTATCTCCTGTTAATGGCCCATCAGCACCTTGCCCATGACTCATCATCCCATTGTGAGATGTTCCACCCAGAGCGAGGAACCAAGCATCCCACGCTGAATATAAGCTGAGATCTCGAACACCATAGCAGCCTCTTCCACTGGATTCNNNCATTTTCCATTCCAAGGGAGGCTCCTTCCTTCCTTAGTAGACACCTGTCTTTTAAACCAAGACATATGCATATAAAATTAATTGACCACTTTACACTGAAAAAGTGGCATTTTCATTTCAAAATATAGTTTTGAATGTGGAGTTCATCCATTTATAGCCAGAAATGCACAGAGAGGCAAAGTATTGCAGAGATCGCCGCCTTCTTTAATGAATCTTTGCCGGAACCAGTTTACCTGCAAATTCCCAAGCGCTTCTGCTTCCAAGCTATCAATGGCAAGAAGGCCATGGAATAGCAAGCATAGGGACCTGTATATATTTGCTCTGTATCTTGAAAATTCCATGTCCAAAGGGCAAAGTGTTATTGACTTTCTATGCCTTTGCAAGAGTGTGAGGTTTGAATGGAAAATAATATTGAATAACACACTTACACTGCCCGTGTCACCGTTCCCCTAAGGGAGTCCCAATTCACATAGCTGTTCAAAGTGCTAGCCACTCTTGTAGTCAGCTCCAGTCTACTGCAACATTATTATGTCTAGACAGACTTCTCAAAAAGCCTGACTCTTCTCTTAGCATATGATGTTGTTTCCTGCTAATCAGTACTTTTTCAGTGCCTCCTCAAGACTAGTGCCAGAAGAATTCAAAGGAAAGATGGAACAGAGAAATACAAGGCAGCAGTTCCTTCAGTGTCCCTCTTTAAAATGTAGTGGATATTTTAAACATGTCTGAATTGAAAAGGGATGTAAAATAAATAGTGTTCTGCAGGAAGAAAGGTAAAAGTAGACTAAAGTCAAACTCCTCCACAGAGAATTTTTCCTTAGGCTGAAATAAACAAAGGAAAGAGCTGAAAGTAGGTGAAGCTTCTTTGAAGGAGAGGTCACAGGGGAGCAATATGCTCTGGGACACCAACACATAGCACACTCTATTCTGGAAACCACAGATTTGATGGGAGTGCCAGAACAGGCATCACAGTTCCAATGTCAGTGATGTCTGCACAAACAAGCAGAAAGGAAAGAACAGTGGAAGACTCAGTTTCCAAATCAGCAATGTTCTGGGGAAGCCTAGAAGAAAAGTGACTTTGAAATGTCCCGCAGACAGGGATCTTTACCATAATAATGCAAATTTCAGGTAAGTATTGATTTTCTGCTGAATATCTTTTGCTGTGATTTCTAAATTGCCAAAGCTCAAAATAAAAAGCTCACATTTTTGTAGTCTTGTCCATAAAGCCAACAAATCAATGCACTCCATTTTACCGTCACATTTGAAAACTCCTGTGACGAATGTGGTAAGCCTTTTTAGTGTTCCTCTACCTTTGGACTGCAATAAATCAGGGCTAGTTTAACTCTTAGTTCACTGATAATTTCTATACTTGCCATGGTAACTACCTGAATCTCAAATATGCACACTGAGATTTAGGTATTTTGAATATGACTGATATGTCAAACAGACTTTTCTATATACAGTTAAATTACAATGCCATTAAGGGGTTTTTTTATGCTGTTGAACATCTAAAATACCCTGCAAAGTATATCCATTTCTGTCTTAATTAGATATGCCATTCTTACAAAACATAGGTATTTGAATCTCCCATCCAGATCTACTTTTTTCAGATTTCCTCTGCAGGCCTTCACATAGTGGGGCCTTCAACAATGAATAATCCCCTTTGATAGTGCTTGATTCTGCAGAGTACTCAAAAGAAGTTTAAAGTAATTTACCAAATTAAGTTGGATTGGACCTGTTGCAGAGTAAAACACACATTACAACAGTTACTGTGGCTTAGCTGTGCTGTGGCATTTTGATAATGAGCATCACTGACTGTCTCAAAGCTTGATATGTGTCAGAACTTTAGCCATCATCACGTCACAAAGGCACTCTCATCACACAAAATAAGACTGAAAGACCAATTCTTACTGGTGTAATTTGCACTGTACAGTCAAAAGTATTTGTCTATTACCACACATTACTCATTTCTTAACTAATTGTTTACTACCATTTCCTAAAGTTACTTGTGTGAACATGAAGAGGATTATTGTGGTGTGTCAAAAGTTCCTATAAAGACTGCATCCCCATTTGGAAACGCATCAGCATTTTTCCTGCCTCAAACCAACTCTAAAAACATGCATTTTTTAATCCCAGCATTTGTCTTTAGAACTTCTGTGTTGCCCTTTTAGTTGGCTTAGAATGGAAAAACAAATTTTAAAGAGCTCTTTTTTTTTGTTCCTAGGAAAAAGCCATTATTTATATGAAAGGACTTATGCAATATCTCTTTTTTAGTAGAATTAAATCTGCAGTTCTCATATTTGCACAACTAGAGAGCTTCCACATGAGGTGCTGAGAAGAAGGATAATAAATACTGTTACTTGGTTTAAAATGCCAGTGAGGCTTCATTTACCAGCCTTGTCCACTAACCCTCACTGTTGTGCTCATCTTCAACCCGGTTTGTCTCCTGACAACAGTGTTTTCCAGAGTGATACTCCATGAAGTCTTCACCTTCATTTCTCCCAACAGTGATTCTGCTTCCACTCCCATCCCTGATGGTGAGAGGGTCCCTCACCTGGACATCTGAACTAAAACTGACTTTGCTGATGGCAGCAGTTATGAAGACTTCAGGCTGATGAGGTCCTGTCTGCCATTGTGAATGGGGAGACAGAATTTTTCAGCAAGTAAGCTCCTTTGCCCTCACAACACTACACCCCTACTTGCTCATAAGTAGGCTCTATCACTGGAGGTCATTCTTGCTTTCAGAGCCTTTCACTTAGAAATAACCTGTTCTACTGTAAGAAACTGAAGTTGCTTAAGAAAGAAGAGCAGAAAATCAGTGAAACGCTGGCTTACAAACTGCTTGAAACGCAATCTGAAACTTCTGTTCCCCAATCAAATTCTTATATGGACTTTATTCTACATCCTCTATATCTCATTGATAAACACTGCAGTTTATCAGTAATTGTCAAAAATTTTGTGAAAGTTTGTATTTCTTAACAAAACTGCTCCATTCTACAGATGCTGTTAAAACATAACTCCTGTATAATGTGATTACTTATTAGCGAGAACCATCTCTACAGGACAAATCAGCCAATGGCTCCACCAGCAAAAAGAAGGAACATAGAATTTGGAACTTAACAGTGAACTTGTATTTGACATAGACATACAAAGCATACTTAATCTCCTATACATATCTGTGCTTTAAATATACCACAAGACTAACAAGGCTTTAACTATTGTTCAGTTATCACTTACTAGTGAAAGAAGATGTCATAAACCTTTCAGTTTGACTTATCTTTTCCCTCAGAATCACAGACAATTGTTCCTGCTACAATCACAGTAGCTGGCATCATCACTGGGTATATTATTTCACGTCCTCACCAAATTTTGAAAGTATTTGCGTTTTGAATATTCTTTAACATCTGAAGTAGCTTAAGAACCACTTACTTGAGAATTCAAGTTCAAAGAAAATAAATGTACAGAACTTGAGTTATAAAAATAATCTATTTTCCAAATTACATAACATAGAAGTTCTATTATACATTATAATCAATTAATAATAAAAATTAGGACACTAAGAGATTAAAATGTCCACATGTTTTCTGTAGTTGGAATTAATGAAGCTATGGAAAGTGCCTAGACATAAATTTTTGATACTTTATGTATAAATATCTATGACACAAGCTTCTGTTTACTTCAGTGTCACATCTGTCTTCCTAGCCTTAAATCAAAACCTTAAACCTAGAAGAAAAATCTGAAAGTGTAACTGAATGTTTAAGAAAGCCCCATATTTTGTTAACTGCACAGTACCTGAAGACCAGGCCCTGCATCCTCCAAGAACCTGAGTATCTGTGTTGATCCCCACGACACTGGCAGACACCATACCCCTCAGCAGCCTCCTGCAGCCTGGTCTTCCCCTCAAGGTACTCGTAACTCATTTTTGCTTCAGGCTCTTTGGCCGGCATGTGTAACACTACGTGACCAGATTCCCGTCCTCTGTCCTTCCTTTTTCACACCCACCATTCAGGCAGATCTATACTGCAATCTTGCCCTAACACGGCTAAGTGTTGGCTGGGAACTGACTTGACTCCTGATCTCCAGACCTCTGCCAAAAGAAGCCATTCACACAGAAGCAGCACAGCAATTTTTTCTTCTATAGTTCATTTTACTTGTAAGAGCTTCATAATGGCTTTAATCCCAGTATGTTTTTTAATACAGCAATCACAGTTATTTATCAGTGCCACATACTATTATTTTCATATTGGTACAGTGACCCTTCTTTTGCTAGAACTTCCCTTTCCCTCTGTCACTAAACAACACCCTACAGGCAGAGTATGTGCAGCTGTCTGTCTCTCAGTGCGGAAAAAAAAAGCAATACTTTTGTTTTTATAAAACTGCTTCACTGGGGTCAAGATATCACCCAGCACAGGTGAGTCATCTCTGCAGTTTTAGACACGGGAAAACAATTCACAGAGTAGAACTAGAAGAGGTAAAATTTAATGCAAATTTTATAGAGGACTCAAGAAAAATTTATTTAACAGTCTTAAGAACTGGCTAAAGTAGTTGCATGCTCTGTTGTGAATATAAATATTTGAAACATTATATAATGGAGAGGATGTGATGTTTAGCACTTAATGAAAGAATTCCTTATGCATGATTTGTCTCTCACAGTAGCCTGCTGGACAAAATGTCCAGCCCGCAGCTAGGGAAGTCTATAACATGTTGGGTGAGAAACTGACTGATGGGTAGGGCTGACAGTAAATCGGGTCACAACAGGCCTGCAGACAGTCATCAGTAGGCTTCATGAGGCTCAGTTTTAGGGCCAGTGCTCTTGAATGTTTTTATAAATTACCTGTTAATGTTTTTATAAATTTTTATAAATTACAGAAATTGAAAGTATGTTGAGTACTTTGCTGATGTTACCACCAGAGGAAAAGCTGTGAACTTCCTCAGAGGCAGAGAAGCCTTACAGTGAGATATGGATAAAACTAGAGAGGTGGGCAATCACCAACTACATGAAATTGAACAAGAGCAAGTGCTGGATTTTCTACCTGTGATGCAGTAATCCAGGTTGTATGTACAAGTTGGAGGACAAGAGCCTGGAAAGCAGCCCCACGGAAAGACAAGAGGTAGTGTGGATTGATGGCAAGTTGAATATGAGTCAGCAGTGCCCTTGTCAGCCAGGAGGGCAACTGCGTTCTGGGGTCCCTCAGGCACAGCATCGCCAGCTGGGCAGGAGAAATGATCATCCCTCTTTGGTCTGTGCTGGTGCAGCCTCACATCAGGTTCTGTGTGCTGTTTTGGGAGCTCAGTTCAATGAGTACATCAAACTATCAACATGTCCAGAGGAGGGTGACCAAGGGGGTGAAAGATCTTCAGAGAAAGACTAACAAAGAGCTGACTTCACTTGTTGAGAAGGTCATTATCTCAGTGCAAACACTGGGAAGAAAAGGCCATATATCGCACTTAGTCTATTGAATTACCTTTATTGATTATGAAATGTTGGTGGTTTTCTACTTTGAAATCTTGCAATTTTATTTACTATTTTCATAAAAGCTTCAGAACTTGAGGGCAAACAATTTACCTGAAAATATCTACTTCACGGAGTTTTAAACTAAACATTTGGCCCCTGCACTTCTTGAAAGGTTTGGAATCACAAACACACAAAGTTTCAAATCAAGAACAATGCAAACTCAGTCCAGTGTATTTTTTTAAATCATGCTTGTAATTCAGCCTCTGAGTATCATAATGGCCCACCTCATGACTTTTAAATGTGCACAGCTGACTACACTACACATCAAAATAGTACTGCTTGTCTCATTAAACTACCATAATTTGCTATTTGGATATAAAACATAAAATATTAATTTCCACTTCAGAAACCACTTTCATCCCATGATTTGAATGCTCAAGCTTAAGTTTTCTTAAAAAGGTTTGCTGATCTCTTCTCTGCTAGTATCCACATCTGCTCTTTTGTTTATGTTTGCAGCACACATATCCACAATGCATGCACCATTTTCAAACATTCTGCACTGGTCAGATGGCAACAATAGCTAGCCATTTTTTCTGATGTACCACTTCATCACCTAAAGAGGAACTTTAGATTACCAGAGGTAGTGCATCTATATTTAAATATCTTCTATGCTGATACATAAATAAAATGGACATATACATAAAATTACATATCTCCTTTGTCTGAGTATTACATTCACATCCCTAATGGCTGGGATTGCTTGACACATAATCATATACAGATGTGTGAATAAGGATGCACCACAGTAATTTCACTGCTAGTTCCACAAGGACAAGTAAACCAGAAGAACATGAAATGAAAAAGGCTTGCATGTCTGCAGGGAGAGTCTAATTGGATTCAAGAACTTCAAATTCATCTCCAAATGCAGAGAAGCAGAGACTGACTCAGAGGTCTTTCTACAGAGAGTGAGTACTTGAAATTAGAAGGAAAAAATCAGGTTATGTGAGCAGAAGAAATGCTATAAACCCAAATACATTTATAGTGTAAAAATGCAAGTACAAGTAATGTATTTTTATGGCTTCTAAGAGCTTCATAGCTCCTGAGAGAGGGTGAGGACCAGAAGAGGGGAAGAGTAACTGTCACATACACATCACCCCAGAAGCAGACAACTACTAAGACATCTGAACACAGGCAAAGATGGGTTAGTCTCAGAGGGACAGCTACTTTTCATGATGTCACTCAAGAAATCAAGATATAAAACTGTGCGTACCAAGTTAGTGTGTATGTTCAATCTGAAGGAAGTGCATAAAGAAAGTGTCTGTCACAGTCTAGCTTTTTCTGGTTTTGTCCTCACAGCAGCAAGGACACAGGTAGAGGGCTGGGTGAATATGTAGGATGCCACTGGGATACACCAGTCTTTACAGCTGTTTGCAGCATCAGCTATAGCTCTCTGAAGGCAAAGCAATCTCCGTGTTGTTATTCAGACATGCGACCTTGGACCTCTGCTGCGTGCAACTCCGTTGAACACGCCACTGAAAAAATACAACACAGGTTATTCAGGTCGTGGTCTACTCCTTGGACAATCCTGTGTGATTAGTTTCATGTTAAAGGATGAGGATCACTTGTAATGCTGCTCAGTGACGTCATTAAGTCTTATGGGAAGAAAAGTTGTAACAGCCCCAGAAACACGTAAAGAGAAGGAACAGAGCTCTCACAAAGGCTATCTGCATAAGTACAGATAAGCATCCTTTCCAAAGCATGACAGTAAAGTACACCAATGATGACACTCGCTTTAGGAAGATTTAAAGGAAAAAAACAAACTATCCACTTTACATGACTGCTCTCTGCTAACAGAGTGCTTTCTGAAAACTTCAAAAGTCCATGCCGCCTTGAAAGTTTTGCCAAGCACATGCCCTACCAAGCAAGACTGAGGGGATCACAATGACTCTACAGAACCAGACAGACATATAATGACAGGAGTAAAGCTCTGATTAAATATGGGGTACACCAAACAGTTTAAATATAGAATGGCTCTCACCCACATATATTACCAAAACTACAATTTCCCTGATTGATTAAAGTATTATGATCAACTCATTTTCAGTTCTGAAAATTTACCTTTCCAAATACACTCTCTTCATTTCAATCTTCAATTCCAAAAAGAAATTAAATAAAAGGCCTTAAAAATAACATAAATATGCAGGATGTCCCCATCTTTCTTCTACCACACACAAAAATAGGCTGCAGGGCAAATAAAGAATTTGAAGGCAATTAGAATTCATGGCACATGGTTCTGATAAAGTGCATTGCTCTGCTGGAAGTATCTGGAAAGATCAGCCTCCAGAGACCAGGAGGCATCATGTTCTTGACTCTTCAGAGGGATGTAGAATCCAGCGTCTTCCCATACTCACCTAAAATGTTTCAGTACCTACAATAAGCTTTGCCTGCTAAGTGTAGATTAAATTCATCAGATCTTCCAGTCCCATTGATTACTCGATCAGCAGCAAAATCACAGTTGCCATGTCAAGGAGAAATCACAGGTCTATCTTTGTCTGAGAAGCATGGTTTTAAAACAACGTATTTTGAATCACTGACAGGAAACAGGTATGGCAGTGACATCACTCACTAGCCCTGCGCACTCAGGTAAATTAGCAAGTCAGAATTACACAGCATGTATCTTCAGCAAATCAGCATCGGTCAAGATCATATACCACTCTAGTCACTAGGTTCTGGTTGCACGAGAACAGTGGCTCAGATCAGCCAAATACAAAGAAATACAAAGCAAAAAAAAGCAGGATAAATAGATATTTGCCTTCGGGGCCACATTTACAATAGCTACCCTCTTTGGCATACCCAGAGATCATGATCATGAATTCACAGTTTCCTCACGAGTTTGCAGCTGCTTTTCCACTGTCACAACTTTTGCATACTGCTGAGACAAAACTGATGCAAAGCAGGGGGAGGAATTCAGCGCAGAGCTTACACTGCCAGTGTGGATCCCTTGGTTACTACAACTATCTACTGCCTAGCTTATGTCTGGGTGCACAGAAAGTAAGTGGTTAAGGGTCCTTCACTTCCCAGGCCAACTATGGCAGACATCAAAACTCACGATGCAGCACAGAAGCAGGTCCTCACCAGCCTTCTGGTCTGCATTATTCAAACCTTGGGGATCTGAACAACCTGTGAGATGTGAACAATCTGAGATGTGAACCCTGCTGTAGCAGGGTACCCAGTACCTCAGATTTCCTGCAGATGACACTCCTAGATGACAAGACAGCAGTGCTACCAAGATCACCAGAGATCATAGGGAATGTTTCAGGAGTTCCATCTTGGTCTCTTGGTATTTCATGTCTCTTTAAAGTCCCATATAGGCCTGTGCCTGAGAAAACACAGTCTAGTTCTTTAAAATGAAATTAAGGTAAAGACACCTGCTCTGCCACACCTGTTCACTCTTACAGCATTTCCTAAAATACAGCCCTCTTGTTCCATAAATCTATACAATTTCTTTTTTGTGTAGATGTTACTTTTCTTCTTGCATCTACCTCCCTTGCTTGTAAAGGAAGTTGGTGGTAGCCAAGCAATTTACTAAATTTAAAACTCAAGTCAACCCATCAGCTGAACAGAAAGATCTTCACAGCTGTCTGAAAAAAAAAATTAAATATTCGCATGACATAGAAAAGCCCATCTGGAACTGGATTATTTCCTGCAATTTTCACAAGCCTTTTGCACTGTGTGACTTCCCAATACAGACACTGCCTCAAAAGTTCAGGTCAGCTGCTACATACTCTGTCTGAAAGAAAGCAAGAGGGAGCAACACAATCACACATTGTCAAAGATCTGGCACACACTTTAAACTGGAACAGCTCTCAAAGGAGGTAAACTTTAAGAAGACAAAATGGCTCAGAGGAATTACTGATGGTTCTTTGCAATGCCTGTCATTTGTCTGCTGCTATGCATTGTTTTCCCCTCAAAACTCTTAAGTCTTATAACCATGTGGTTATAACAAAACCCCAGGTTTTGCTCTTGCATTACCAATTTTAAAACATCTGGACTCTGTAATATCTCCTTAACATTTGGGATTATGTGCTGCTAAAACACTACTAGTAATAATAATAATTTTTTTAAAAAGCTTAGTTAAAGACAACCTCTGAATGCTTAAGATAAAAGAGCAAAAATATCCAGATCTGCAGAATTTAGTCTGCAGAATGTTTTCTTGCTGCTGAGTAAAGGCATGTACCATATGGATTAGTGAATATCTCATTTCAACAATCAGGTCACCTCCAGTGTACACTTGTTTCAAGTCTCCTTTGAAAACAAAATATTGGGAAAATTTTTGTACATCTTGATTATGCACTGCTTGCCTGCAAAACCTTTGATAATACATAAATGCCTTCTGCTTTCATGAACTGATTTAACCACCTTTTAAAATATTAAAGAATTAAGAGCTATACTACACTGTTTTATAATTTAGAGCAGTTGTTAATGACAGGACTCCTGCTGCTTAAAAACAAGTAAGGTATCAGAACAAAACCCAACCTTTCCAGCCTGCTAACCAAATACTATATTTCAGTAGAGCCAGGGAATCACAGTCATAGAAACAATGAATTAATTGCTTAAGTCTCAGGTCCCTGCTTACCTTCACCTGCTGCAAAGGAAACTAGGCCCACAAACCCTGCCAGAAATTCATCAGATGTTAAAGGATGGCACAGAAAAAGAGCAAAAAGTCACTTTTTCTGCCCTCCTGGTCACTTTGCAGCAGAGATGTGGGAAGAGGAATGGTTGCAAAGAGGGCACTGCAGAGCTTTCCTTGCTGGCACAGGCTCAGGAGGGTTGTGGCAGGAAACAAAGTACCGGTAAATACACTTTAATTTATCTTTTCTCCCTGCCACTTCCACTCCTCCCTGGGATTTTTTGTCAGACACTTAGGTTTATCTGTGATATGACAGGACAGATTTCCTATACATTTCTCTCAGGTCTTCCCTGTAGCTTAGCATAGGGCACCAGAAATGACTGCTACTTTCTTCTTCAGTGTATAGAAAGTAACCTCCAAGGCAAGTCCATGAAAGCAAAAACAGGGCAACAGCATTTTAAAGCGCTCTCATCTCTCACCAGGGAATACTAAGGAGCAAGTTGGCATTATCTCATCCATGCTTATTAATGCTGCTAAGCTTCAATATTTCACATCTTAAACCTATAACCACAAACCCAGTCACTCTCAAGGACAACAGTGGAGACTTTTGGTCAGGAAATGGACGTACCAGATGACTTCTGATAGTGATACAGCCGTAGTGTACTGTGATACCATGACTACATGCATGACATTGCAATAGAGAACAGGAAAAAATAAATATTCATCATGTGCTCTTCTGTTAAGTCCTCAGTGTAGCGCTAATAAAATTGCTAAAACACAGCATACAAAGACAATACCTGATCCCACTATCCCCTCTTGCTGTAGCTCCCTGCTACCTGCTCCATCACATGCTTCAAAAGCCTTACGTTTCTAGCCCTGAGCCTTCTGGTTCAGCATCCACAACAGACATCCACTCCTGATCTGGTCTTCATTCTTTAACAAACAGCTCATTTGACATCCATGGCTTCTCCCTCAGCTGCTTATTTTACCTTCCCAGCTTTAATTTTATTTCAAGAAAATTAATACAGCATTTAAAGGAAATACAACTTATTTGTAACAACAATTTCCAAAGGTTTTAAAGAAATATCAGGAGGAAATCAGGAAAAAAAAAGTCTACAGCAGTCAATCTATTTGTAGGTCACAAAGTTTCCCTGGGCACACATGTAGTTAATCTACAAACAGAAATGAGAAAAAGATGGAACTAGAATAGGCTGTTTTATTGCAGCTTCATTAAATTTTCAAATCTCTCTTGCTCCAATGTGCTGTGCAAGAAAAGAGAGAAAGTCTTTCACAAGGAACAAGATATAACAGCACCATGTCTGAGTGTCTCTAGAGAACCTTTTAAATATGCTCAGGAAGACTGCCTGCATTTTATAAAAGTTGGTAGAAATCCCATATAGCTGCTTTTAATACATAATTTGGGAAGTGGTCATATTCTTAAAATGAGAGGAGTAAATCAGCAATTACACTATCAGCCCAAAAGAAATGAGTGTAAGGCCAGCCCTTGGGCATCACGTGAATTTTCTCCTATAGCCTGGCAGACATTTTCAAATAGAAGTCCATCCACATTTCAATCTGTTTTTATCTCAGGAACTTATTTTATTATTAGCATAGATTCTGCAGTGGAACCAGTACGCCCCAGTCAGAAACTCAACCCAAGCATGTTCAGCTCCTTTCCCGGCCAGTATATTCAGGATGTGCATCAAGAAACAAGAAAGCCAAACCCGAGCTTCTGCCGTCGAGGCTCTCTAGACCTCAAGCACCTCAACCGCACACATGTCTAGAGACTTACGTTGTTCTGAGGAAGAAGAATGTATATGATTTAGTCACTTGTGATGATGCCTTAGGTTTTAACTTTTATACTTTTCAAATCCTGTACTGGCTAGTGTGTAACTCTGAAGTTTCATATGGCCTGTTAACTACTGTTCGCTCATGCTGGTTAGACATAACAAAGCCTCTCTAGGTTTGCTTTTCAAGGACACCTTGATTGTCCCAGGCCCCAAAATGTGTAAACGAAAAGCCTTTGAAGAGCAGGGGCAAACTTGGGGTAATTACATCATTAACTGAACTTAAAATTGGAGAATTAACCCTGATATGCAAATGTCCCAAACTCATAAAAGTGTGAAGAACCCATGATCCAGGGTCCATCTTGAGTGTACCCTTTTGACTGCCCAGGATGTACCTTTGAAGGCCCTTCAAATAAATACCTACTTTTATTCTCTTATTTTTGTCTAGCTTCTGTTTTTAGGTAGCCCCTTCCAGGCATCAGTGACATGCACTGAACAGCACAGAGCAGAAGTATAGCTCCTTTTCTACAGATGTACTGAAACACATCTTAAGACTCTGCAGCAACACTTTCTCAAGTTAAGGTAGGAGAGTCTTCCCCCTCCTTTAGGGTTATGAAGAAGCAAGATACACTGGGACAATCGTGCCTTTAATTCTGAAAAGCTATACATCTGCACAGCCAGTACCTGTTACTGCATTCTGCTTTTGCGGCCTGGCTGGGTACTTTCAGCCACTGACAGGCCCCAGCACGTCACAGCACTGCAGGGATCCCAGGAATACACCAGCCCAGAGCTCAGCTTCTGCCTGGGAGAGTTCTGAGCTTCAACGATCTGTTTGAATGGGTCACTGATTTGATGCGGGGACTTTGCTGATCAAAACCTAGCAGAACCTTTGGCAGCCAGTGCTAGGGAAGCTTTCCACACGCAAAACATAAAGGCCCTGTCAGTCTACTCAGAACAGCAAACTCTCCCCAGGGAAAGGAAAAAGCACTAAGTCATGGAGAGCTTATTTTTCAGTGGCTGTCCAGCAACCTTTGTTAAAAGACTACCCTGAAATCAGAGCAGCAGAGGACTATTGCCTTTTCCTTATTCTTTCTCCCTGTGAGACAGGAAAGCTGCAACAGCAGGAGTTGTCATCTTAGAAACAATTTTGTCTTTTTCCCTTGTTAATCACATTTGATTCCATCTATACTGACACGATTAAATTCATTATGACCTTGTTAACCCACTGGTGCTACTTAAGCTGTATGTGTTTTGGGAACAGTCATTTTTTTCTCCTGGGCTGGAACAACACACATTATCCCTGTGTCCAGATCAGGAGCTGGAATCCTGGAAATAGCAGGTTTATGAAGCAGGAAATAGCAAGTGCTAGCTTCATTCACCAACATCTGCCATTCCTTCTCCCTCTAGTCAGTCACCCATACACACCAGAACAGAGAATTTGCCTCTGCTCAGTTTTCAAGGATTCCAGTTGTGGACCTCTCCAGTCTGTCATCCTCCCTCATCTTCCTTTTGACTATTTTACTTCCACCCAAGTCCACCATTAAATGAAAAGCCAGGATACTTTCCAGAAGCTGTAGAGCTTTTGTTATTCTATTTCAAGTGTTACAGATTATTGGCCATAAAAATGCAGCTTTCCTAAAACATGTCAATTCAGACCTTTGAAAAGTCACAAGACCCAAATCACCCTGACTTACATATTTTGTATGACAATATTGTAAAACAAAGAAAACAAGAGTTACTTACCTTTTGATATTTTATATGTTTTGATATTTTACATATTTTTGGCTCTTACTCTCTCAAGTAAGAAAATCCCATTCCTACCATGTAAAACTTAATTTTTGTTCCTATATGCCTTTTTTTCAGCAACTTACATAGGTGAAACAAAACAGAAAAAGTCTGATAGAGGAAGATATATTTTTCTGCATTAAAAAGCTAAAGACTTGTATCATTTACCTAAGCTTGCCTCAGCTTTCAGCAATTACATTTCCTGTGCTTCAGAAACTCGTATTTTACCTGCCTATACTTATGGCATTCTAGAAGAAAGGCATATTATGTTTACTGCTTGCAATAGTCATATCCACATCTGACAGAGAATTTGCCTCATATTTGGCAATACATTTTTCAGCAATTTTTTGAAAAAAGGAATATTCTCTTCCAGCCTCAGAATACTATGTTTATGTTTAAACCCCAGATTTAGACTGTAAATAATAACCTAACATCCAACCATTCTTCCTGAAATACAATCTTCCATTTTTCAATACTAGTGAAAGGCTTCTTGGGTGATGGAGTCTAACCAGTAAACACGCGCTCATGGGGTTATTCTGCACATCAGGGCACATTTCCACATTCAAACGTTTTGGTTCCTAAAAATGTTTGCATTTGGTTGGAACATTCTTCAAGCCTCAGCTCTATTTTAAAAGTTCTTAATTCCTTTCATAACAGTAGAAAATAAAACCAAATTCCATCTTGTCCTGACCAGTGCAAGAAATGGGATGAAGCAACCAGCAGAAGACTCAATTAGGACCTGCTCCTAAGTACTGAAACCACTTCACTTCAGCTGAAGCAAAACACAGTTTTAGCTAACTGTGTTTGGATGACAGAGATAACATTCCTAGAGAAAAACAAATCTAGCTGGTGAATTAGTAGAGAAAAAATACACTAACTGGTCATCTCTAATGCCTTAGCCAGTTCTGGGCAAACACTTTCTTTGCAGTGGAAAAGGCATCTTAGACTGATGCCCTAAACTTCTTTTTCAAAAAAAGCCAATTAACTTGAAAAGCTGTTCTTTTACAGGCAGAAAGAAACCCATCCATTGCAGAGCTATACTTGTAAAATTGCAGCACTTCCAATGCAGCCTTTAGATTATGACGCCATAACTTTCCAAGACAGACAAGCTCTAAGTGACTCATCTGGAAAGGCAAACACTATTTATTTTTGACATTTATACCTTATGAATTATTAATTGGTTTGCTGCATCTAGATTGATTTTGCATGAAAAGGAATTTCTGGCTCATACCTCAAAGCTGGAAAGTGTACAGATTGGAAAAGAACTCAGCAAAAATACATAAAAAACTGTCTAGTGCTGCTTAAAAGAGCAAGTCCTGTCAGTCCACTGAAAGTCGTAAAAGATGAAATCAACAGTAAGTTGCAGGACAATTTTCCTTCTAGAGGAAAAACCCTCCAGCATTCATTTCTAATGAAACATGTTCTCCTACCACCCTGTTCACTGTAGTTGCACTCTTACCCACATAAGCAGAACTGGAGTGATGTCTAGTGTTTAAGGACACTTTAAATTGAAAGATAAATGGTATCTTTGTTGTTTCTGCACAACAGTCACCAAATTTCATAACACAAAGTTGAAAAACAAGCCCTATATCAAAACGCTTAGAAAACCTCTTTTTACATTTAAAGACCTTTTGCAGCCAATAGAAACTGGAATTTAGACAATCAAAAAGAGTAACAATTGATATGTAAATAACACAAGTTATTAAAAACATCAAACTGAAATCCACAAAAAATATGATGGAGGTAGAGGGGAATGTAAACATTTTAACAGTGTGAAGTGTTCTGCTGCCATAGAATTGAGGGGGGAAAGACAGGGAAAGCCATTATTTTTCTCTATTTTAGAATTTCTGCTTATAAGGGATTCAGCATAGTATTCCCTTTTGACAGTGATAACAAATCCAAGGACCACAGGACCAAAACACAGCCTGATGAAAACTACAATGCTGACAAGGATCCCAGCTAGTGGCACCTATCTATTCTGAAATAGATATGCATTCAATTCTCCAACTCTCCCCCAGTAAGAGGCACAATGGCCAAATGAGTGGTTGCATTTTTTGTTCTTTCAGAAGGTCCTCTGGCATCACACCAAACCACAAGGTTATTCTGCTTTTGCCTCAGCAGCACCTTTGCTGGGATCAAATAACACTCCCTTTCTGTGGAGGAATGATGATGGGCAAAGAAAGTGAGAGCAAACTGCTGCACTCAGTGTGAACCATATGACACCGCAACAATTACATCAGTCCAATTTCAGTCTACAGAATGAAAAAAAAATTGAAAGATGTTTATTTATAAAGATATATCCTCCATCATGGACACAAGGACATCATCACTATAACATCAAGTGCAACTACATACCCACGAATCATTCTGTCATGCTCCATCACAGTGATTTCCATCTACAGAAAAATTGAAAATATGCTGAACTTCAACCACTTCTAATTTTTCATTTTCTACCAAGTAGGTCTGCAGAGCCAAAGGGAAAGCTTAAGAAAAATATAAGCACAGTAAATAGCAATTTCTCTCTTTTTTTCTGCTTTGGGAGAAAAAAAAAAATTTAACTCCTAGCACTTCTATGACAGATTGGATGGATTCGTGTGGTGTCCTATAACCTCAGATTATGAAAATGCTACTATTTTGTCTCCAAGATTAAGTGAAGGATTAGATAGCACTGAAAGCAAGGTAATTCTGCTGTGGCAAACATCATCACAATAATACCATGCTGTAGCTCAATTTTCTTTCCTCTGATTATCTTCATATATTCAACAAAGGATAAAGCACCACTATTGTCCATCCACAGCCACTACATGAGAAGAAATTAAAAACCAGAGTCACATAAGTTTCTGGAAAGCAGCTAAAGGAAGATCTTTTAGTTCTAAGAGAAGAGGTTTGGAGGATGTTTTGGCTGTCCCTGAACATATCACAGACTTTCACTGATAAGAGGGTCATAAGTCTGCTTCATCAGGGCACTTCCCACTAAATGCTGTCCATACAGTTTCTCTTCAGATGTACACACAGAGTGGCAGCAGCTCCTTGGGGCCCCTAAAGCAGATTTTCAACTCTGTCCTCCTGCTGATCTTTCCAAAGCCAAAGACCTCACTGGTACACTACTAGGTCATGACAGCCAGTGTTCAGGCTCCTCAGCCCTCCATACTCCACAAGAAATACAACCCAGCACCTCCCTTATATTTGCAATTAACAGCTACATAAAACTACAGAACCCTCTGCATAGTAACCTCTCTAAAAACTTCTTCAATTAAAAGTAGTTATGCGGCTCCAGCACTTTTATGAAGCATGCTATCTATCAGTATGCTAGACATGAGCACGCATTTAAAACTTAATGACAGTTTTGCATGAGTGACCAAGAGCAGTCAGCTCTTCCTCACTATATAATAGTTCCAGTTAAGATGGAAGTCAAGATATGAAACAAAAATCTAGTGCAGGCTGTGTTTTGAGCACAGCATCCACAGGTATTCTTTGCCTCTAGAGATCACTGGGAGAAAATTTAGAGATGGGTGTCATTCAGTACTCCAGCTTTTATATATATATACATAAAAATGGAAAGTATATATACCAGTTGGAAAGATACTACAGTAATATATGTTTGAGAAATCTTAAAAAAAAAAAAAAAAAAGCTATGATCTTTTTAGTACACAAAGCAGCAATTCCTCCAATCAGATTCAGAAACAGGGTTTGAAACCGGTGCAGACTGTTTCAGCCATCAACAACTCAGAAGGGTTACACAGTATCCAACTAAAGGCAATTTAGATTAAAGTCAATTTTTCACCCTTTCAATTATGTAATATCAATAAAAGGACGCATGGGAATGAAGCCAAATGTGAATAATGTATCTGGCAATCAAGCTAGAGTGCACAAACAGAAGGAATTACCCTACCTGCTGCGGAAATAATCCCCTCTGCAGCTAAGTATTTTTTCTAAATATAGTCTTTATTTCCGGATCAGAAATTTGCTCCCTTTCCTTGATCTCAGAAGGTAGCACTCCACACTGAGAGAAACCAACAGACTGCCAGTGGTGCGTGCCTCTCAGACAGAGGTTTCTAGCAGCCTGTTTGGGCACTGTCCTCAGAGCCACACCACCCTGCAAATGGCTCTCCTTCCGCTTTCCTCAGACTGCTCACAAGTTCCCACATGTGAAAGTAGCCCACATAAGTGACAGACACATGGCACAGCATTTGCACTAAGAAAAATATAACACTGCCCAACTTCGCAGATCAACTCCCATAAGTACCTTTACATACACAGGAACTGACCATTATTTGGTGGGTGAGGCTATGAGGAAACATGGAAGGAGAAAAGCAGACCCAGTGTGAGTCCAGCTTCAAGTCAGCTGGAAAAGACAGGTGACGTCCTATCACTGGAAAAGCACACACAGCTCCCACTCAACACTGCAGGACAGTCAGGAACATTATTAATACAGAGTGTGCTAGAGATTTTGGAATATATTGGTATCAACACAGAACAGTAACAATTTTTTACGTGCAGTTTGTTAAGTAAGTAGATTGCTTCATACATTCCTGTGAAAAACTTTTTACATACTTCTGACCAAGGAATTAAAAACACATTCAGACAGATGAATCCCANTTTTTTTTTTTTTTTTTTTTTTTTTGCAAGAGAACCTGTGTAGACAGGCTGTGAGTCAACACAGAACCCCTATGAAGAGCACAGAATTTTGTGGACAATAGCATAGCAAGGCAGGAGTCTCATTTGCTTCTTACTAACCACCAGAGTCATTCTCTTACTGTGCCATTCACATGTTACCTTGTTCAAGACAGAAGCACAGTACTTCCACCTAAAGTCAGGGCATCTAACAAGCTACTGACAGTGATGGGTGGCGTGGAAGTAATTTCTTCAGATTGTTTCTTTCAATATCAAACATTTTTCTCTATAAAACTTCATAAACTGGTTAATTTGGTCTTGATTTTGAGACAAATTTAATCATGTTGTATCATAAAAGCAGAATACAGTGATAGAAAATAAAACGTATTACAGGTTTTTGGTTCAAATCACCACATTCATACTGCTATTTAAATGTCAGTCAAATTTATTCAGCTGTTTCCCATGAAACATCAGACGTGGCTGTTTCCAGAATTTTTGTTACTCTTTTTTCCTATGAAATTATTACTTTCTGAAAGCTTAGTTTTGACTGTGGCTCACAAGAGCCATATTATGCAATGAATGCAGTCATGTGGAAACAAAGCTCATGCTATTTTAAAACAACTCTGTTTAAATGCCCCATGTCAAATCTGCATCACCCAAAGTGATTGTGGTAGTTTTAAAACTGTACATAAACCTGTAGGAAGCAATATTCTCTCGGTCACATTGGCATAGCACTTACTGGCAAAGGAGTCTGCATGCCTAAAGAAAATGGGATAATTTGGCGGCACAGCACTTTGTTGCCCATTTCTGGAAAAACACCCTTTAGATCAATCTTCCTAGCTTCAGGACATACGATAGATTTGTAGCAGCACGTTAAGATTCAAATGGGTTTATTTCTCCTTCTTAGGTGCTTTGCAGCTATTAGAAGTAAATGAATAAGCTAACCTGCTCCACACCAGTCAGTCCAATATCTTGCAATTCCGTATTAATGTCAGGACTTCCAGATTCAACCTGCTTTTACAAACCTAGATTTCTCTAAACTTTATTTCTCTGCTGCACAGGGGTAAACCATAAACCCTGCTGCACAGGGCAAAACCATAAGTTTTGCTGAAAAGCAAAAAGGTGAACACTTGACTCATTCCAGAAGGTGCAAAGTATGCTCCTGCTTTTCAATGACTCACTGCTGTTGCAGTTGGTCCATGAAACTTGACAGGCATTAAGTTCTTCAGCATGGCTTCTAAACTGGCAGTACTTCATACAGGTTAGTTTGACATTTTACAAGTCAGAAAACAATAAATGGCATAAAATAAAATGTTTACATTGCATAAAACAATCCAGATGTGCTCTTGATATGACTTAGGACTCTATTAAAACAGCACATCACATATATAAATACGAGTAAGAACCAAATCAGTAATTTAGAATTTCTAAAACTTCCTGTTTGCCTGGTCCTGTCTGGAAAACTTCATTCATGCCAGCAATGTCAATCTGTATTTTACCTGGGGTTTAATCGCTAGTCAAAAGGATTACTTCCTACAGCAAGGTCAGCACAATTATGTCGCGGATTTCTCATTCGTAATGCAAACAAGCCAATAAACAGATCTGTCTTCAACATACTTGCGAGTCATTCTCATACATGAATGTGTCTTCATGGCCTGCATGAAAACAAACTGTGAAAGTCAAGGCTGGGGCCAAAAATCCCGGGGTCATCAGATGTCAGGCTGCTAAATCTGGCATCAGAGACTTAATATTTCGGTTCCAGACATCTAAAACTCTTCCTTCCTTCTAAATGACAGTACAGCTGACAATCAGTGTGACAGTGTCATCTGAAGGACAAAACAGCATGCATAATAGACCTTTCACACCATGATCCCTCAAAAGAAGATGTTTACCTCTGCTGCTGCAGATGCATTCTCATTAACTTACAATAATGGAGAACTGAGACTTTTAGTACTAAAAAGTGAACTTCAGCTTGCCTGTTTCTTAAACATGGATCGCACAGATACTGAAATTCTTATTTTAAGTACCAGAGTTCATTGCAGTAATGATGATCCCTGGGCTTCTCATAGCGCCATAGACAGCAGGGGAAGAAACAACAAAGTAGCAGCAGCAGATGGGCGCTGCCGGATGGGCTCAGGCACCCCTACCTGTGCCTTGCGGCATCCGTTTTGAGTGCAGCCCTTTCCTTCTGAGGCTTATTTTACCAGTGATACAGTACAGTGTGGCCTGAAAGGTGCGATACAGTGATATTCAATGCCTGCATGCACCCAGGCAGGACTTGACATAACCCACTGCATTCAGAGTTATAAAGTGTACTGGTGAAACTCCAAGGTATGGGAAATCAGAATTTGGACGAATACTTGGATTAAGGATTATTCTTTCAGGGAATGCTTCCCCATAGTGCAGAAGAGATGAGATGCATGAGAAAGGGAAACACATGGGTGTTGAAAACACAGCTGAATGTATCTTGTGTGTCTGCATCTACAGACTGCTTCCGTGATCAAGACTCCCACCTGAAGATGTCTGCAATGGCAAGTAGTAGGAAATAAGTGGAGATTTTTTATTTAGTTAC
>VYXC01006205.1:145708-162349 GCA_013397175.1 Platysteira castanea | reverse complement strand
GGCCCGGGCACCCCCGCCCCCGCCCGCCCCCGCGCTTGGCCGGCAGCGCTCGCACACGCGCCTCCGAACTCTGAACCGAGCCCTCGTCCGGTGCGGATCCCCCGGGATGGGCACCCGCGTCCCGCCGCGTCGGTCTGGGTCACGGCGTGGGGCTTCTCCGTCCTCCCCGCCCTGCGCGCTCCTCGGCCTCGCCTCAGCAGCCTCCCCGGCAGGAACCAGGATACTCGTCCCCGCTGGGCATCATCCGCGAAAACGAACCCGAAAAGAAATTGGCGGAGCAGTAATGGGGGCAAGAGAGGAAAGCAATAGCAGAGGGAGTATCTGCGTGGGCCGGTTTTCTGAAGAAAACGTTTCTAGCCACGCCAGCTTCTTTGGGCCTGAACGTGCCTCACTGGTCCACAGTTGGTAGTGAAACCCGGGCTAATTGTGATTCTCTCAACAAGTGCTGTTTTCTTCTCCCGTCAGATTGTCAGTGATGCATAGAAAAGCACTTCTAAAGCTTGCCTGTTCCAGCCTGCTGGTGTGGCTGTTGGCTGGCTAGACAGTAAAAGCCTAGAACCCAGATAAAAGTCATGTACTTTAGCAGTTCAGTGTTACAAACACTAGCAGAACAGTAATTAGCAATTATTAGCTCTGCCAGCAAAAGCCTAAACAACATGAGCAATGTGATCCAAACACAATGATCCTTCTCTGCAGGCTGAACCAGTCACTGCATATGTGTGCTGTAAATTAGCACAACGGAGAGGCACACTCACAGCTCGTCAGCTGCTCGAAAGCAGCCATGCTACACTGGCGTTTAATTCCATCACAACAAACACTCATCACTCCAGCTAGTTAGATGGCATTTTCAGAAGCACATAAAGCTGTTTATAAACTCTCTGAGGGCTTGCCATGGTGCTCCACGCAGGCTCGTTGCACCAAGCCAAGCTGCGCTGCTGCACTCTTCAGGCACACACACCATCTCAGCCTTACCAGGTATGGGGAAAGGGACGGCACCACACCTCTGGGCATCCAGAGGCAGAGCCGTGCCTCCAGATCACTGATACACTGCAGCTCTTGCAGTGCAGCGAAGAAAAAGATCTGAAATGCAAGTCCTGTGAGTGCTTTTGGAGGCAAAGTTGTTCATCGTGAAGAATGGCAAATTAAGAGTATCTCTCATCACTGGAGAGTGGGAGATGATAACAGCCTCGTCCTGAGCATAAGTAGGAGGCACTGCTTTCTGGCCTAGTCCCAGGGCCGCACAGAAGCACTTCCATCCACTCTAGTACTAACATTGTTTTAAAGGATGAAAAATGAGACCATATGGAGATGCTAGGCAGAGAGTGGGAGTCTCTTGTGCCAGCCATTGTGCTTTTAACAGAAAACTCCCATTGTTCCTCGTACTTGGGAAAGGGCATTTCAGTTGGGAAACACAGTGAGAACTAGAAAGTAAACTTAGGAAAATTATAAATGTCATAATTTTAAATTATTTTTATAAAATCAAGAATATATTTTTATGTTACTAAATAACTGGAATTCAGTGGATACATTTCAGGATCTAACATTTGCTGGTGATTTCAAAAGAGTACTTTCCTATCCACTACAAATTTTGTATTAAAATTATATAAATAAATAATTAAAAAATAAATGGACATATAAATGTCCACCAAATTCTGTGTCTGGGTCATGAGCTGGAGATTCAAGATGTCCTTCATTTTCAAGGGTATTATTCTTCTGCAGGTCCCACTGCCTGTTGAAATGATAGTATGTTGCCTGGCTACAAATCAGCCCATATAGTTGTTGAATGCTTTTACTCACCTATATTACTGTGTATTCTCACAGCTGAATCTGACACTTCTATTTCTGCTCAACTCTACTTCTTTCCTTTTCTTTTCCTTTTTTTTTTTTTTTTTTCTTCTAGAATGTCCACATTCCTGGGAGTGCAAAGTATTATCTTTATTAAAACACTGTTGATGTGTGTCAGTGTCAATGGACTTAAAACATTTTGTGTAAATTAAATGGTGACACTTCTTGGACAAAGAGAAATTAATTGAGTGCCTGCTCTTTGGTATATCATGTCATTTGTGATTTCTTCTCCTGGAGGGAATCTAAATAATGCTTTGAAATTAGCTTCAGTGAGATGACTTCTGGTTTTAATAAACTGTAGCAAACAACAAATTATGTTTGCCTAGAATGTACCTCATCTGATTTTAAAATATTTTTATGTATTTATGAGATCTATACCCATAACTCCAACCCCCATCTTAAAATGAGTAAGTATAATAGGCTCAGCACTTTTTATTCCACATGGAAAAAAAAATTTCTAACAGTAACTTAAGGAAGTTGCCATTGTCGCAACTGCAACAAATAATCAAATTCAGGAAGGAGAAAGACTTTTGTAGGTGCAATCCTAGTCCCTTTCTTTCATTCACTCTTATGACATTAGGCTGTAAATCACTATAGTTGTTACATAACATACAGTTGAATCTGCAGATTTAGAACTGCATTCTCATTCTGAAAGTCATTTAGTAAAATAAGTGGAAATATTCACTTCAGTAGATGTTCAAGAATTTGATTCATACTTTAGTTGATACAGCTTTTTAGAATTTTTTTCTCTTAAAAATTGGGTAGGTAATATTTCAACAGCACAAAGGCATGTAAATCCATAATAAAATCCCCTTGATAAGTTGCTTACTGAAATAAAATAAAATGCTAGAAATAAAATTTAAACATTAGCAAAAAGTATTTGATTGGAGAATGCAAAAAAACAGTTCCAGGAGAAAATGGCATGGATGCTAGGGGCTTGCGGAAATTGCAGTGGAAGCAAATCACTCTGTTTAGCACTTGGGTAATAAAATCACATTGAAAAACCAAATGTGAATATAATCAAACATAAAAAGAAACCAGACAGCATTATGAATACAGGTTTTTCCAAATAAATAACACCAAAGAAATACCAAAATATTCTTAAAGCATTCATTCATATTTCACTGGGGAAGAATTTGGGTATTTATAAAGTTCCTTATGGTGCTATGTCAATAATTTTACATTAAATATTTGTTGATATTATCTTCACAATACTGTGCAAGGCTTGTGCAAAAACATAAACATCCTTATGAATAGGAAAGGCTCCATAGGAGGTTTGATTAATCACCCACAGCTGATCAGGAACTGTCTAGCTCAGTCAGAAATTAAGACAGAAACTAAAGATCAGAGCCCTCCTTTGAAATCTAATCTGAGCTACACTACTACAGGTCAGCTGGAGAAGGCATTTAAATCCAAGCTGTGTAAAATCAGCAGGCAATGAAAAATTGCATGAACATTAAAAAAATGGTGACTTTTAAAAAGGGTGCAAGATGGCCATGTAAGTGTGAGAAGTAAAGGAAGCAAACAAAAAAATCTGTTATTGTATTATCTCTTTAAAAACTGATTCCTTCACTGATTAGGAAATATTTTGTCAGCTTCTGAAGGTAAAAAGGTACACATGACATGGGCAGTAAGTTACAAGCAAGGGAAGATGGAAACATCTAACAAGGAAAGAATCAGGACAGAAAAATATCAATTACTCATATCCTTTTGTTTGAATTACAGGAACCATTTAATTTCATTTCACACAAATCAATAAAATAAAGAAGGATTAACAGCATTGTTCTTATCAGTTAAGTATTATTACTCTTCCGGCCACAGTAGATATAGGTTGAATAGCTGAATTCTTGTTTGTTTTAGGCATAAGATAGATTATCCAGGTTTGATAAATTCACCCTTCCAGATCATCTCTCTCCAGGCTCATGAATTTATGACTTCAGTTTTCTTTCTTAACAGATGACCAACAGATGAGGTTTCCTACAATGTCCAAGAGGTCTTCTTTATAAAAGTACGGAAAGCTTAACAGGACACAGAACCATTACTCTGACAGTACACTTCTCAAACACTGTTGATTAAAACACAGCAGGGTTTTGTGCCCATGTTCAAAAGAAAACAAGGTCTGTGTTCTTTCCATAGTACCTTACTAACAAGCATTTTTTTGTTTGTCCTAGCTGATGAGAGCCTTTTCTGACAGGATGCTTTTAATAAGATTATTGCTGAGCTCTGTCCTGTCTGTTCCCAAAGATACTTATTTACTTCCAGTCCATGTTCTATGAGGAGTGCTATTAATCCTGCTGTTCTGCGTGAATGTCGTGCCTTGTCCATCATAATTACATATTTGAAAAATGCAGGACGATGCAATCATGAATCTTGTCTTTGTGGTTTACAATCAGCAGTAAGCTAGTAAGTTTTTGTTAATTGCTCCCTTAGTTATGAAGTGAGAGCATGGACTGGTTCTTTTCAAGCTTCAAGTCTCCTTCAATTTTGGTTGTTCTGGAATTTGAGTAAGTGGTTAGGTCCCTCATTTACTGAATACTGCCTACTCTGGATAATAAATAGATCTTTGAGAATCACACCTAAAATTAATTTTCAGCCACCTTCATTTCTTTAAGTAGCAGTTTTTAGCTACATTTTGTAGCAGCAGCCGCTTCATCATAACAACCAAGAAATATCAGAAAAATACCTGCAGACAAGACACAGTCTTTGGCCAATAAATGTAGCACCAGTTTACAGCTAGGGCACCTAGGAACACAGAATAACCTGGACCAATTTCAAAGGTGCTGGAGCACCTTATACAGTTGCTCTACTTATATATGTGATGCATTGTCTAGGCATTGGAGTCTTAGTAGGCCAGGAGTCCTGACAGTAGATTTTGGACATCTTCAGGTTGTTTCTTGTGCAGACAAGAGGCATGCACACATATGCATGTGTTTGTGTGCATACGGTAGAACAAGAAGCCTGCCTTAGGTGTGCTTAGATTTTTGAATCAAAAATTTTAGTCAGCAGAACAGTTAGGCTAAATTGCTCATATGCTGTCCCTTGCCTCCTTGAAACAGATGATGAGCTACTAAGGTGCACAGATGTCAGCATGGCCACATCCCCAATTCCCAGGAGACTGAGCACAGTGAAAAAGTAAGCATCATTTGTTCTTCATTAAATCAATGAGTGCTCCTTCTGATCTCTGTGTTGGTAAGCAGTTCCCTGCAATACCGTATCAGCAAGATTGTCATAAACAGAGTACTGCAACAAGCATAGTCCTACATGTAATGAAGATGTAATTATCAAACAAATGAAATATATCACTGTGCCCACATTAAGTCATCTGAAATAAATGTATAACAATATGTGCAGATAGAGATTGTACAGAGTGAGAACTCATCACAATTAAATACAAGTTGAAAAATTCTTACCCAGTTTTTCAATTCTGTGCTGTAATTTCCATTGTACCCAAGTGACTGTTTCACATTTACTTTTAATTTTAATCCCAGTGGAGATGTTTTTAAGTATTTTAATCTGTAGATACTTTTAGCCTACTGTATATGTCTCATTATGATACACAACCAGCTAGCAAAAACCAATGCATACCCTACTGTATTTGTCTCACTATGATACACAAGCACCTAGCACAAACCAATGCACACCGTCTAAAGAAAATTCTGGCCCTTGAGACTATTAGGCCTGAGAATCAGTGATAGGCCATTTTTCCTTGACTTGCTGAAAAAAACTCTTAGGACTCTAGAAATGCCATCCAAAGGGACCTGGACAAGCTTGAGAAATGGACCCAAGGGAATCACATGACATTTAACAAGGCCAAGTGCAAGGTGCTGCATCCGAGTTGAGGAAACCCCTGGTATCAACTCAGGCCGGGGATGAACAGATGGAGAGCAGCCCTGGGGAGAAGGACTTGGGTCCTTGGGATGAGAGGCTGGACCTGGCCCATCCCAGAAAGCCAGTTGTATCCTGTGCTGCGTCCAAAGCAGTGTGGACAGCAGGGAGAGGGAGGGGATTCTGCCCCTCTGCTCTGCTCTGGTGAGACCCCACCTGCAGCGCTGCATCCAGCTCTGGGGTCCCAGCACAGGGGGGACACGGACCTGTTGGAGAGAGCCCAGAGGAGGCCACCAGATTGATCAGAGGGATGGAGAACCTCTTGTATGGGGAAAGGATGAGAAAATCTGCATTGCTCAGCCTGGAGAACAGAAGGCTTTGGGGCAACCTAATTGTGGCCTTCCAAGTACCTGAAGAGAGCCTACAAGAAAGACGGAGACTCTTTACAAGAGCATGCACTGACAGGACAAGGGGAAATGGCTTCAAACTGAGAGTAGATTTAGATTAGATATTGAAGAAATTATTTACTGTGAGGGTGGTGAGGCACTGGCACAGGTTTCCCAGAGAAGCTGTGGATGCCCCATCCTTGCAGATGTTCAAGGCCAGGTTGGATGGAACTCTGATCAGCCTGGTCTAGTGGAAGGTGTCCCTGCCCATGGCAGGGGATTTGGAACTACATGATCTTTAAGGTCCTTTCCATTCCAAACCACTCCATGATTCTATGATTCTGCTGACTTTTCAAATTTCTTCTCTTTTGTGGAACCACTGGTTACTTAGTAAGGACAAAATGTTACAAACAAGTTATGTTGGGAGATGTGTTGGGAGGGAAATAGTAGATGAAACTGCAGAACCTTCAATGCACCCTTTTTTAGGGATTTCATTACTGTGTCTGGGAAGACACAATAAAGACGCTCTCACACCTGCCAGGTTCAGCAGAAAGCAGGGAATAATACTATTTATTATTTACATTTCCCACATTCATACACACGTCCCAACTCCAGAAGGGATTGGAGAGCATGTCACTTCCTTCTCAATTCCACTGGAGAAGAAAGATGCTCATCAAAGTTCTCTTATCACAAAAGGAATGAAAACCAGAAAATACCGTTAAGTAAACATCGGCTATTATTTACATGAAACTGTGTGAAAGAATCTGACTCCAAGGTTAAAAACAGAAGGCTTAGCAAAAACCAGGGCAACACATTACAGTGCAAATAATATTCAGAGATTCAAATTACCAGTGCACGTAGCATGAAACAGCGAATGTTTCATAACAAATTATGCTGGAATATGAGCTTTAAAGAACAAACAGATCTCAGGTTTGAGCAGTCACTGAACTAGTGAATTCTGGCTCAGTGATGTGCCATTAACTCTTAACCTCTGTCATAACAATTTCTTGCCCATATATTTGTGTTTCAATTACCACAAATCTGTGTGAAGTTTGGGCACCAACTGTTCTTTCTGTACTATTGAATATCCAATAACTGTAAATCTTGTGTCCAGTTGTTCGTGTTGCTGTCCACGGGTTTAGAGGCTACCCCATCTGTGCCTGTTTGGTGTACTGAGAAGAATTATCTGCCACACTTGACAGAGATTAGCAACAAAGTTCACTGATGTTGTGACCTATTCTCAGTGGTCCTTACTGAAAGAATAATGCTAAGACACTAAAACAAGTCCATGGCTCCACAAGCTTGAAAATTAACATGGGTTTGACCTAATTGCAGAGAGATAATTTCTGAGACTTTGAATGGATCAAAAAGGCCAGACAATGGACAAAAGAAATAATGCAAGAGTGATTGGTGCACTCAAATGCTTCAGATGAAGTACGACGATCCTTGAACATCTTGATTTTGACCTGTTTCTTTGGATGTTTATGTGAATGAAACATCCGAATCCCTCTCCCTCTATTCTGAGTTCATGTTGTTTGTTTTTCTGATTTCCACTAGTTATGTAAAGATTAACAGCTTCACTAAAAACCTTGCAATAATTATCATCTAATAATGCTAGGTGCTGCACCATGTACCAGATCCCAGGTAAGCACTGAGCCAGGGACCTCAATCACAAACACATGTGCCTTGAGTTCTCTAGCCTTGATGTTCAAGCTGGAAGGAAAGAAGCCTTTGTTATTCAGCATACATCATGCCTTCATTAAGTGGGCTGTTCTATACTCACCAGGCTTGCATCAGAGTTAATATGAGCATAGAATGTCCCAGGTTTCCAGTCCTCTGTTTCCATCCCCTCACTGAGTAAGAGAAGCTGAAACAGGGAGAGCATCCAAGCCACAGCTTGGCACCACCCACACAGCTTTTACTTTGTAGATTCCTTTCTGTTAATTAAGTAACCAGTACGCTTCTCTCAGTTATCAAGATGATTCATATTCCATCTCTTCCTTACACAAGAAGGGCTTTCAGAATTCCCGTGTAGGAATATCATTTTTGTCCATCATTTGTATGACTGGGCTTGAGTTATAACAGAGTTTGTACAGGAAGTGAGGAATTGACTGCCAAAGCCTCTCCGGTGGCTAAAGTGAAGCCATACAATAATGAAATTGGCTTATTTTAATTGATTAGGAACCACAGTTTGGACTAACTTCAAGGCTTAAACTAGAGAAAAAAAAGAAAAAGGAATGAATTTTTCACTTCTACAAGAACAAAATAGATAACAAGCAAGTCCCCCTGCTCCACTGACTATAAAAAACCCATAAACCAGTTCTGGCCTTACACTGCAGAAACAAAGATTACTTGTCTCTTCTCTGTAGTTTCTGCTTCTTTACTGCAGGGCCTTTCAGGCATTTTCCCCAAAAATGTGGCAAAGTAACTCACAAAAATGTTTTGGGATTATCAAGCTTTATTTTTCCATAACCTTTTCTATACCTGCATGAGGGACTCAAAGCAACCTCAGAAGGCAAGGCAGGGTCAAATGCGTAAAGTTCCTGTGTGCTTCTTCTAAGCTTGCACTGCATTGTAGGCAAGACAGAGCAACATAAAAGCAGGCAGCAGATTCCTGTCACAACACAAAATTCTTTTAGAAAGGCTCCAGTCTTTAGCCTTTTAGCATTTAGAAATGCAATAAATGTAAATGCCCCACAAGAAGTGGGAGCAGAACATCAATGAGAAAAGAATGAATCTTGAGCACTCTTCAAACTCCTCAACCCATCCTTTTCTGAGGACGGCCTGAAGGGGTCATCAGTGTTGCCTAGACAATACTTCATAATGTTAGATCATCTCTGGAGTTCTGTGACATGTGGTTTCTTTGAAGCACTGGCTATTCCATTTCATTTCATTTCATTTCATTTCATTTCATTTCATTTCATTTCATTTCATTTCATTTCATTCACTCCTGTCCAGATTTTAGCCAGAAGTTAGAGGTTTTGTTTCCTGTTCTATCTCCCACATATACACCCACAACAATCATCTTTATCCCAGAAAACAATTGCGCTACTTTTGAGTACAATACAGAAATTAGCTAGTTCTCATGGATATGTTTATGCCAGAGTTTTAATATCCAGCTACTGCAGGGATTCACAACCACTTCCACCTTTAATTTGAAAACCATGCTGTTTTTTCCACATGCCGTAATCACATGTCTCTGTTCTTTCGTAGTCATGTGTGCAATATTTGCACCACTCCTTGCACCAGGAGGTGCAAAGGCAAAAAAGTGTCCTTCACGAGTCATTGCTGCATTATACAGTCCAAAGACAGTATTTAGCAAATTCATAAGCATCTTCCCAGTTTTTCCAGTGGAAGTAGCCTTCCTCCAATTTGTGTTCAAGTATGATGTCACAAAGCTATATCTACATTATATTGCTAGTACAGCTCTTTTTTGCATGAAAGTGCTGCGGTATCGGAGGCTATGGAGATCTCCAAGTTGGAACAAAATGAACTTTGAACAAAATTAACATTCTTGATTCCTGTAAGCAAATTGCATTGAAAACAAGAAGAAATAAATTGTAAATATTGAGGAATAATACTCTACTCACCCAGCTTTAGATACATACAGGAGTCATAGAACAGGTTGGAAAGAACCTTAAAGATCACCTTGTTCCAAACCCCCTGCCATGGGCAGGGACACCTTTCCCTAGTTGCTTAGAGTCCCATCCAGCCAGTATTTGCAGGGATGGGCATCCACAGCTTCTCTGGGAAACCTGTGCCCAGTGCCTCACAACTCTCACAGCAAATAATTTTTCCCTAACATCTAATCTACACCAACTATTCCTCCTTGTCCTATCACTGCATGCCCTTGTCAAAAATCCCCCCCAGCTCTCTTGTAAGCTCCCTTCAGGAACTGGGAAGCTGCTTATAAGGTCTCCATGGAGCCTTCTGTTCTCTGGGCTGAACAACTCCAACTCTCTTGGCCTTTCCTCATAGGAGGGGCATTCTGGTCCTCTGGTCAGCTTGGCGGCTCCTCTGTACGCTCTCCAGCAGGTCCATGTCCTTTTCATGCCAGAGGCACCAGAGCTGAACGAAGAGACTGCCCCAGGTGGAGTCTCCCCAGAGCAGAGCAGAGGGGCAGAATCCCCTCCCTCTCCCTGCTGGCCACGCTGCTTTGGATGCAGCCCAGGACACAGCTGGATTTCTGTGCTGTGAGTGCACATTGACAGTTCATACTCATTTTTGCGTCCGTCAGTACCCCAAGTCCTTCTCTGCAGCACTTCTCTCAATCCACTCATTTCCCAGTCTTAATTCGTGTGTGGGTTTGCAGTTTCTTACACTTGTGCTTGTTGAACTTCATGAGGTTCACACAGGCCCACCTCTCAAGCCTGTCACTGTGCACCTGTATGGCTTCTCTTCCCTCTAAAATATCAACTACATCACTCAGCTTGGTGTCTGCAAACTCACTGAGGGTTCATCTAAGCTATCTCTGTATCTCTCTATTTAATTAACAAAGAGATAGATCTACTTCTAAAGCAGAAGTGAGTTGACTCATCTGCCTGTTTTCAGATGACAGGATTGCCTTCCATTCTGTCAATGGTCTCTAAAAGATAACCAGATTGTCACCTTAGATGTGGACTCTTTCGTAACTAAATGCCTAAAATTAGGGGGCAGTAATATTGCTGGGGACAGAGTAGAAGAGAATACTGCATGGGTAGAGGGAGGGAAGTATAATTGTTTATTGTATTAAAAATACAAAAGATATGCAGTAGACAGATATTCTCAATGGGACAGATAGAGACATATACTTCCACTTCTTACTAACTGAAGGTTGTATAATTAAATCAGTCATTGACACTCACATAGCAGATAATGTTAGGTTTTCAAGACACAGAATTCACAGCTTACCTGATAAGTCCACAGGATTTTCCCAGTGCTATTTTTTTCCCCAGAGAGACTGTGAAAACTGCTATAAAGAGATTATTTAATTCATTACAAAAATAGCCTGAAAACCTCATAATGATGGAGGGCAAAAAGAGAGACTGAAGAGCTAATTATGGAAATAGTTAGAGGCAGAAGCCTTTTAATTTGAGTTGCCTATTTTATAATATTTGGAGAATCCTTGTAATCTGAAATTTCCTCCCCCCTTTTTATTAATACTTCTTTCTTTTTTGTTTAGTTTGCATCTATTTCAGAGACTCTTCATAATTTGCTATTTGAAGACTGCAGCTACTTGTTGAAAAACTCAACTGTTTGATGTTTTTTAACTTATAAGTGACCTTTATTTTTTGTCAAATAGCAGGTTTAGAGGGGCAAGTCTTTAAGGTTGCTTTCTAGAAGAAAAAAATCTTGAAATAAGACAATAACTTTAAAATTTATGATACTTTTGGAGCAAAAATCTTTTTCTGATCATGTCTTTTCCTCATGGCTTGAAAAAAATATCTTTTGTGGGTTTGTTATGATGCCATAATTATTTTTGCTTTTTATATACCCCTTCATATACCCTTTTATACAGCTTTTATGTATTCTTAGTGCTTTTAGCCCACATACTTGTAATTGCCTAAGTCTGATAACTAGCTTAGACCCAAAGTTCCTTAAGCCAAGAGATCAAACATCTTGAAAGCCTCGCAGTTGGGGGTCAGAAAGCCCCAGACACCAAGGTCCTCTCCAGAACACATTCTGTAAACCAAGATAGGCCCACCCAGGTGGAACGTTCCTCAGGACAGGAGCTTCTCTCGAGCCTCTCACTGGGGAATCTTTGACAGATATGCTAATGTGCAAGGTTTATAACTGTATATGTGAATCACCATGTGTGGGCATTTGGGGGTACATTTTTGGGGCTGCATTTTTGGTGTGCATCCTGGGGTGCATTTCAGTGCATTCTACCTGGATGTGGTGCACTTAAGGATTCTTAAATAAATATTGAGGTAAAACCCTTTTTTCCTCTCTGACCGTGTTTGGCTTTTAATTTTAAGCCCAGGGAAAGGCAACAGTTACGTTTGCAACATAACCTCTTGGCCAGCAATGCCACATTCACTGCAATCAGTTTGTCTTTTATATATAGCAGCAATTTACACCGAGGTTTTGCTAAACTGCCAAAACAATACCTCAAAATCAATAAAAAATATGCTGGTATAAACATTCAGCATTTTAAAATAAAAATTTTGCTGGGAAATATTTTGAAAACATTTTCTTAAGAAAATATTATGTGGGAGTGAGGAAGGTAAACTAAGAGAAGGAAAGAGAGATCTGGTTAGCATGGAAGGTATCTCCCCTCCCAGTTAAAAAGAGGTATGCTTTGCTGAAGTCCCAGTGAGACTTCCATAAGACGTGTACACAAACAGCAAAAGTGGACACTATTTAACTAAGTACCTATAATATTTTGTTGAAATGCACCCAGATCATATTTTAAAGGTAGGTTATTAGAACAAAGAATAAACATTGGGAAAATCAGGCAGGGTTTTGTTACATCTAAAGTGTCCATAACTTTGTGCAGAAGTTTTCTCTTTCCAAGTATGCCAGTCTGGACAGCCAATATAAGGGAATATATTTCCCTGCAGACTTGAAGGACCTTCTAAAAGAAGATTTTAAACTTTCAAGGCTGCAGTCCTTGCTCAGCACATTAACTAAATTGTATTACTGACTTTCTGCCCTGAACTCCGCTTCTACTACTTCTTGGTCTATACTTCTTAAATTAAACATCCATATTAAAAGTAAGATCCATCTTAAGAATCCCTTTTTTTGTTCACAGTTTCATTTGCAAACTGAGTTTTAAGATTAGTGAGAAAGTCAGACCTACTGTAGAGGAGAGAGAAGTTGTACGGAGTCACTTTTATCTCCTGAAATTTCATTTGGCTTCATGAAGTTAAATTTAAAAAACCAAAAATCAAAACCAAACCAAAACAAAAAAAGGTAGATCCTGCAGATTCTGCAATAAATTCATCCAAGCATTAAAAACTATTTCTTTATTTTCTTTTGAAGAAGAACAATGACAAAGAACAAGAAGACTTGCCGTAGGCCTGCTATAAAGAGAAGCGCTTAAATGCTCCTTTCCATCTGTTGTTTGGTCTTTTAGAGCCCCCTAGGGTCTCCAGAACTGCTCAAAGTGGTACTGCCCTGCACTTGCCTCTGTCATAACACTTTAAAATTGGAAACTGACCCTGGATCATGGGTCATGTAGCACAGGGCTGTCATCAGACCATTTTCACTAAAGTAATTTTAAATACTCCAGCAACATTAGTGAATACAAGACAAAACAGGCCACCTGCTCTCAGATGTTGATGCAATGCCAAGAGTCTAAGCTGATAATCAGAAATGAACAATTGAAGGAAGCACTTACGGCTTTCCTATTCAACATCCAAGACTTCAGACAGTGCCAAACTATAAATATCTTCAGTTCGAGCTGCTCAAGGTCAGTGGATTAGCATTAACAGTAAAAAAAATCTTAGTGCATTAGGCTCTCATATCATCACAATTAGCAGGCGTGTTTAGAAAGCAAAAAACAGTATAGAATAACTGCTGCAGAGAAATAAGTACTGAAACTGTATATTGCAATTCTGTGCTCAAAGAATATTAGGCTAAAAATTTTGCATCTTTGTTTTAACAGCTATTAACAAACCCTTCTTTTAGATCACTTCCAAAATCTCAAGATTGTGCTTTCAGAAGTTATTCATAGCATATGGGAAAAGACCGAGCACAATTGTTATTCCATGGAGTGCTTACAAAAAGCCCCAAATCCAAATCTTCCCAATTCATATTCTGTGCAATGTCTCTACAACATTATTTTTAACATTAATTTTATCACATGTTTAGATAGTTTCAGTTATGCCACTGTAGGAAGAGGCTAAAAATGTACAACTTGTATTAATCATTGTACCCAACTTGTATTAATCATTCAAGGAACAGTCTTTCACATACATTTTCAAAGTAGTCATTGACAAATTCACAGCCATGAAATAAGTTTTCCCTTGTGTATTTCCTCCTGAGCCTCATTCACTAAACTATTTTCATACTGTCTTTTTCTCCTTGTTCTTTCATAACCATTCTTTCCCTGCATATTTTATCTTTTTGATGCATTGTTACACTTTTGTCTTGATTACTCTTGACAGCTGTTTTGCTCTCCAATTTGCATGTTAGATTTTACTTCATCTGTATGCCATCTTTGATCTTTCTTTTCCCTTCAGTTTCTTTCCCTTCAGTCACAAGGATGCCGTAGGAAGGTACCTGTACCTGGGATGATATCATTCTTTCTCATGGTAGATAGAAAGGAAACTAGAAAAATGAATGCCCAAGTCATCAAACAAATCTTAAAAATAATGGCCTGTATTTATGGGTTCCTTGAGAGATAAAGCAGTGGGATTAGTGACACCAAACACATTATCATCTGAAAGAAGTGGATTACTGTGGTATCTGGTCTCATTCATCCCATGAGTAAAATTTTCATGTATGATTACCAATGTATTTTTTTATTTTAAATATAAAAGCCAATGTATGGAGAGGCTTCAGATATAAGGAAATTCACATATTGCCTTACCTTTGGATGAGAGAAAGATGAGTGAGAGATTTTGAATACTGCAAAATGGTTCCTTAATATAAGAAATAGCATATTATCTCTATGAAAGTGAGTAATTTCCAAACAGAAGACAGAATTATAGGATGGTTTCCAAAGCATCTCCTCTTTGATTAGTGCAGTGATCATAATCTGCATGATGTTTCCAGAGAGAAAACTGAACACAACAGAAAAACCCTTTCCCAGCTTTGAATCCTTTATGAATTAGTTATTAGTGGATAAGCACCTTTGCTTTTCAGATGGAAATAGAGAAACAGAACATTTGGATTTGCCTTTTTAAATAATTATATGAAGAATAGTTCTCCTTCATTTCTATTCCCTGTATATTTACAAATTCTGCAGCAGTGTCCTGTGTTCATATTTCAAATTAAAACAGCTGGCTGAGTTAAGAGCAATTGCAGCACCATTAGCTAACCTAAAGGCACACTCCGTTGTGTCATGATCTTTATAGTGGAAGGTGTGAACTCTTCATACATCCCTGGTACTCCAGTATCTTTCTCCAGGAAAAAAGAAAACCAAATCGATGCACTATTATTAAGGTGTTTTGAAAACTGATTGGAAAGGAAGAAAAGTTCTTCAGACACAAACGACTTTTTTTTTGTCCTGGTAGGGTAAAACATTTTGAAACTCTGTATCACAAAGTACTGTTTAACATTGCCGTAACAAAATTGGGGTTTGGGGTTTTTGGGGTTTTTTTTGTTTGTTTTTTTGGTTTGGTTTGGTTTGGTTTGGTTTGGTTTGGTTTGGTTTTGGGTGGTTTTTTTCGTTGTTGTTGTTGTTATTGTTGTTGTTCTTGCATTTGGTGTTTTTTTGGTTTTGTTTTTCTTTTTAATGAGATGATGCAGATACAATTTTAAGCACTTATTGAAACTGCACTTTGAGTGCTATTTAATACAAAACTTCCTGGAGACAACAATTTTCCTACTGAATTTAAGACTGATTTCTTCTTTTGTGAATTAGGACCTTACAGGGCATTTCTGCAGGATGGTACACTTGCAGAAGGCATGTGAAAAGTTTTTGATGCTCCTGCTAAACTTTTGCCATTTGTCTTGGGTTTGCATGGCACGGTTTTGTTTGTGAGGTGTTCATAGGGGGCAACTTTTTGAGAAGTTGCCAGCACCAGCACAGAGCCAGTGCCAGCTCACTGGTGACAGTGGCAGTGCTTCTGGGATAACTTGTTTAAGAAGTGGGGTGAGGGGGAGCAGGGCAGGGAGTGAAATCAAACTGTGCAAGAGCAACTGCAGCTGGAGAGAGGAGTGAGAGCACGTGAGAGAAGCAGCCCTGCAGACAACAAAGTCAGTGGAGAAAAGGGGGAGGAGGCGCTCCAGGCACCAGAGCTGAGATTCCCCTGCAGGCCATGATGAGGCAGCTGTGCCTTGCAGCCCATGCTGGTCCAGGGTGAAGCAGATACCCAGCTACAGCCCGTGGAAAAATCCCACTCCAGAGCAGGCAGATGCCCAAAAAAAGCTGTGACCCCATGGAAAGGAGCCTATGCTGGAGCAGGTTTCTGGCAGGAGTGGTGACCCTGCAGGGAACCCATGCTGGAGCAGCCTGTTCCTGAAGGATGCCAAACCATGAGGGACACACACTGAGCAGCTGGTGAGGAACTGCAGCCTGTGGTAAGGATCCATGTTGGAGAAGTTCATAGAGTTCATGTCTCCCATGGGAAGGACACCACATTGGAGCAAGGGAAGAGACTGAGGAGGAAGGAGCAGTACAGGTGAGTTTTAAACTAACTGCAACCTCCATTTCCAGTGCACCTGTGCTGCTGTTGGGGAGGAGGTAGAGAAAAACTGGAGGAAAGTTGAGCCTGGGAAGAACGGAGGTATGGGATGAAGATGTTTTAAGATTTGTTTTTATTCCTACTCTGACTTGATTGGCAACAAATTAAGTCAGTTTCCCTGAGCTGAATCTGTTTTGCCTGGGACAGTAACTGGTAAGTGATCTCTCTCCATTCTGATCCCAATCCATAAGGCTTTCATTACATATTTTCTCTTCTGTCCAGCTGAGAAGGGGAAGTGATGCAGCAACTTT
>VYXC01006205.1:58664-145696 GCA_013397175.1 Platysteira castanea | reverse complement strand
GATCATAATCTGCATGATGTTTCCAGAGAGAAAACTGAACACAACAGAAAAACCCTTTCCCAGCTTTGAATCCTTTATGAATTAGTTATTAGTGGATAAGCACCTTTGCTTTTCAGATGGAAATAGAGAAACAGAACATTTGGATTTGCCTTTTTAAATAATTATATGAAGAATAGTTCTCCTTCATTTCTATTCCCTGTATATTTACAAATTCTGCAGCAGTGTCCTGTGTTCATATTTCAAATTAAAACAGCTGGCTGAGTTAAGAGCAATTGCAGCACCATTAGCTAACCTAAAGGCACACTCCGTTGTGTCATGATCTTTATAGTGGAAGGTGTGAACTCTTCATACATCCCTGGTACTCCAGTATCTTTCTCCAGGAAAAAAGAAAACCAAATCGATGCACTATTATTAAGGTGTTTTGAAAACTGATTGGAAAGGAAGAAAAGTTCTTCAGACACAAACGACTTTTTTTTTGTCCTGGTAGGGTAAAACATTTTGAAACTCTGTATCACAAAGTACTGTTTAACATTGCCGTAACAAAATTGGGGTTTGGGGTTTTTGGGGTTTTTTTTGTTTGTTTTTTTGGTTTGGTTTGGTTTGGTTTGGTTTGGTTTGGTTTGGTTTTGGGTGGTTTTTTTCGTTGTTGTTGTTGTTATTGTTGTTGTTCTTGCATTTGGTGTTTTTTTGGTTTTGTTTTTCTTTTTAATGAGATGATGCAGATACAATTTTAAGCACTTATTGAAACTGCACTTTGAGTGCTATTTAATACAAAACTTCCTGGAGACAACAATTTTCCTACTGAATTTAAGACTGATTTCTTCTTTTGTGAATTAGGACCTTACAGGGCATTTCTGCAGGATGGTACACTTGCAGAAGGCATGTGAAAAGTTTTTGATGCTCCTGCTAAACTTTTGCCATTTGTCTTGGGTTTGCATGGCACGGTTTTGGTTGTGAGGGGTTCATAGGGGGCAACTTTTTGAGAAGTTGCCAGCACCAGCACAGAGCCAGTGCCAGCTCACTGGTGACAGTGGCAGTGCTTCTGGGATAACTTGTTTAAGAAGTGGGGTGAGGGGGAGCAGGGCAGGGAGTGAAATCAAACTGTGCAAGAGCAACTGCAGCTGGAGAGAGGAGTGAGAGCACGTGAGAGAAGCAGCCCTGCAGACAACAAAGTCAGTGGAGAAAAGGGGGAGGAGGCGCTCCAGGCACCAGAGCTGAGATTCCCCTGCAGGCCATGATGAGGCAGCTGTGCCTTGCAGCCCATGCTGGTCCAGGGTGAAGCAGATACCCAGCTACAGCCCGTGGAAAAATCCCACTCCAGAGCAGGCAGATGCCCAAAAAAAGCTGTGACCCCATGGAAAGGAGCCTATGCTGGAGCAGGTTTCTGGCAGGAGTGGTGACCCTGCAGGGAACCCATGCTGGAGCAGCCTGTTCCTGAAGGATGCCAAACCATGAGGGACACACACTGAGCAGCTGGTGAGGAACTGCAGCCTGTGGTAAGGATCCATGTTGGAGAAGTTCATAGAGTTCATGTCTCCCATGGGAAGGACACCACATTGGAGCAAGGGAAGAGACTGAGGAGGAAGGAGCAGTACAGGTGAGTTTTAAACTAACTGCAACCTCCATTTCCAGTGCACCTGTGCTGCTGTTGGGGAGGAGGTAGAGAAAAACTGGAGGAAAGTTGAGCCTGGGAAGAACGGAGGTATGGGATGAAGATGTTTTAAGATTTGTTTTTATTCCTACTCTGACTTGATTGGCAACAAATTAAGTCAGTTTCCCTGAGCTGAATCTGTTTTGCCTGGGACAGTAACTGGTAAGTGATCTCTCTCCATTCTGATCCCAATCCATAAGGCTTTCATTACATATTTTCTCTTCTGTCCAGCTGAGAAGGGGAAGTGATGGAGCAACTTTGGAGGGCACCTGATATCCACCCAGAGTCAACCCACCACACCTTTACACTGCTGTGAGGTGACCTACAGAATCTGCTGTGTAGACATAGCCACAAGGTCAGAATCAGAGGTGGAACCACCTGTACACCCAAAGGCTAAACTGGGGACTGTGTTTGTAAAGCTCAGTACTGTAACAATGGGACTATCCAGTTTGCCTGTACTACTTTGTCCATGTCATATACAAATGAATTAATTTTCTACAGGTTCCCACTAATTCTGCTTTCAGGATTTTCTCCTACCCTAGCAGTCTAAACATGCTTAAACAGATTGAAAGATGTTAGGCACACNAAGAGAGCAGCTAACAAGCTACAAGAAACTTTAGAGTTACACACTAGGCAGTACAGGATTTGAAAAATACAAAAATCAAAACCTAAGGCATCACTACAACCAACAAGGACTACTTTGATTTCTGTGTTGCCTGAAGTGAAATCTTTATTATATTTAAATCGAAAGGGATTTTACACCTGTTGTCAGAAGAATCTGGCCCATACCCTCATTCTTGCCACACAGGAGAACCCGAATTTAAAACCTCAATATTACATCCCAGTCTGGATGGGGCATCCTGCTATAAAAGATGAGCACAAGGTAGATAGATTTCTAGCAGAAAGATTAAAACATAAGGATAAAGTTTCTGCCACTTCTTCCTCCTCCTGTGGTTTTTCTGCCTGTGGTTTTTCTGCCTTCCCTTCTTTCTCCTCCATGCTATGACAGGCTGGATTTCTGCATCTCTACAACAGTCTGGATCAGGCAACTGACATAGCTGAAAAGTAGCCAAAGGAAAGAAAAAAGGCTGAGTTTTCATTTATGTAGATAGCTGCTAGCACCAGCCCATAGACAGCAGCAGGACACGGAGCCAAAGCAGGCAGCAATGGAGAGATCATTACCCTTAATGGCAGCCAGTCATTCTGTTGGTTTAGAGAGATTGCAAAACCACTGGGCCTGGTCATCACTTACAGAAGAAAGAAATCATAATGGGAAAGATGGAGCAGCTAAAAGCCCAAATATATTTCAAAATCTGTACAGATGAGTACAGAATTTGGGGCCACAGACATGGGTATTGGAAAAATTTTAAACAAAAACTCACTTTGCAAGCAGAATAAAGGATGATATTTGAGTTTGGAGCACATGACAAGTTAAATGCCTTTTAGTTGTTGAGCAATGGTAACTGAATTCTATGAAACCAGAGAGAATAGCACTCCATACAAGAAGTGAAATGTAAGAAAATAGTTCTATTTTAAGGAAAGTGCAAAAAAAGAGCATGTGGCTCACCTCATTAAAAAAGAAACAGTCTTATGATTTTGAAGGACTGAACACCTATTGAGAGAGCAGATCAGGAGCAGGTTCTGGGACAAGAAGTTCAGAGACTTTATGGATCAGGTGAGGTGGGGAGAACACAATGAATTTCTGACAGAACAACGAGACATTGTCAGGGACAGGAAGTCAGAGTCTGTAATGAAGCTACGCAAGAGTTCACAGCACTCTGTAACTGAGCATTTACTATGACAAGAAACAATATCTGAAGAAGACAGGTGCCAACTTTAACCCTGGTGGGCAGCCGAGTCCCAAGCTGCTGCTCACTTACTACCACCCTGGGGGAATGAGGGAGAGAATCAGAAGAGTAAAAGTGAGAAAACTCATTGGTTGAGATAAAGACATTTTAGTAGGTAAAGCAAAAGCTGTGCATACAAACAAATCAAAACAAGGAATTTATTCGCCACTTCCCATGGGCAGGCAGGTATCCAGCCATCTCCAGGAAAGCAGGGCCGCGTCACATTTAGCAATGACTTGAGAAGATCAAATACCGGAACTTCTGCTGTAACTTCTTCTTCCTCCTTCTTTCTCTCCCAATTCTTACTAGCCAAGAAAACCAACCAAGAAATAAAATACGTAAGTTTACAAACATCAGCAAAGCATGTTCACTGTACAAATACGTGCTCAGATGAGTTCTGCCAATGGAATAAGGCTGTGCAATTGTGGCACTTATGTATCAGGCACTGGAGGCAAAAACAATGTCACAGCAAAACAGGAAGTATGGTAAAGAAGGCAAATAAAATACAGTGATGAGTTTATCCTGATGTAGCAATACCATCAGAATTTAAATACATTAATTCTGTTCTTTGCACTTTTGCCTTCTTGTATCACTGGTATCAAAACCATGGTGTAAATGAACATAATTCATGGGTTGAACAACCAGCAAGGTATACACTGCTGCTTTTGGGTCATAAATTGTTCCCTAAATTCAAAGACCTCAGCATTATCCCATATTCGAAATGAACTCTATCTTGTGACTTGAGTTTGATTAGGAATCAACACCTAAAGCTTAGTCCCGTTCTTCATTAAAAACTGCCTCTTCTTGCAGATTGTTTTCTTGGGTTTACAGTGGGTTATAAAATTTTCATATAAATACTAGTAAGTAGTAAATAACAAGATGATCAGCATATTTGGTCAAATTAATTTTATCTAAGATTTTTTTTTATCAATGAAATCTGATTTTTTTATAAGCAGAGTTAGGACAGATAGCTTGAATGGGTGACTGTATGAAGCCTAGAATATATATAATACCTAGAATACATCTTAATATCAAGTTTAACTCTCAGTAGTTAGCAAATTATTTATGTTGCTCCTTTTGCTTTAAGGTGGTTGTTATGGCAAATGAAAGCAACAAAAAGATGAGCTCATTAGGAAGAGTCAAGGGCAGGCAAGGAAGAATGTACACATGTATATTTCATTAAGCCAATAAAAATGATATATAAACCACTGCGATGTCAGAAAAAATTTAAGGCTTCTCAGGGTTGAACTACACTGAAAATTTCATGAGCATCGATAAGGATTATTTTGTGGGACAATCTATAGACATGTTACAATTGATTTATTTTCCTCTGCCTAGTTTGATAGACTTCTGTGTAATCCCTGTAAAGTAAGTGCCATTGGATATTTCAGAAGAAGGAAGGTTTGTTTTTCTGTCCATCTATGCTTCCTTTTAGACCAAGGAATTGTTTACTCAGGGACATCAGCAGCTGATGAAAAGGTGAGACACTTTTCATTCACTCATTGGAAAGTCACTGTATTTTTAGCAGTGTTTCAGGATTTATGACTTTAAACTACAGACCATAACGAGGGGCATATATATTTTGGTTTATGTATGTGGCATTTCACGCACTATCAACAAATATTATGCAGCAAGGAACCACACTCAAGAACAATGAGTTACTACTTTTTGTTCAGTTGGCAGGTTTCAGAAGAATAGAGCTTGAAAGTAAATAGCCATTACTTGTTCCCATCACAAAATCTTTGTAGAAGTTTTGAGGGAGTAGGAAGTGAAGGAATGAGTCACTGATGTTAGAATTTATTACTGAATAATCTAAAAAAATATGTTATGACGTGTTTGCATCTCACTTTATGAATTATTTAAACATTTTTTTTTTTAAACTATATTCTATATTAGTGTGCTTTTTTCCTTGGAACTGTTTGTAAGAAACAAATTCTTAGCTACTAAAAAGTGCTTCTAAGTTTATCTCTTTGTTGGACAGTTTCCCTATCCTTATCACAGTATCTGCACAAACTTTCAGTTCTTTGATCAGAGATTCAAAACAGAATCTCCAGTCTTCTTGGTGAGGTATCTAACGTCCAACCTACCAGAACAGATGACTGCAACAGCACAGCACAACAGGAGAATTAAAATGAAGCAAAAGCAGCGTGGGTGGCCATCAGAAAGAGGAAGTCCGCAGGCTGTCATATCTTACTATGATCTGTGATTGGTGTGGTGCAGCCCTGGAAAACACAGCTCTGGTTTTTTGGTCTGTCTTGGACCACAGCTGACTCATTCCATACCTCTGCATGGCAGTAGTCCCATCCCCAAATTTCAGCTTTTGGATGTAAGACATAAATACTACTAGATCTTCTACTACTTCACATCTGCATGTTGGCTTTAATCATTGAGTTTAAATATTAATTACTAGCCAGATGCTGATGCTAGTATGGTTCCAGATGCTGCTGCCATGTGCCAGTCCCCATCACACAACAAGATAAAAACTTGCTGATGTCAGTAATTTGTGGACAAAGGTGTCAAAATTAGGCTTTGATTAGTTTAATGTCACCAACACAAAACATCCTCCAGTTCAAAGTCATAACTAAGAAGGTGTTTTGGATGCCACTGAAAAGTTGCTGAAAAATAAACTTGGCATATGCAGGAAGCTGGGAGACCTCATTCAGGTAAGGATTGCTATAAAAATTATATTCTTAATATTATTACTGGGCTATGTTCACTGTTGGAGGAAAATTATTTTTTAATGAACTGAGCAGTCTCTGATACTTTTTGTATCTCTGACAAAATATAGGATCATATTCCAAAGCAGTGCAAGCATCAAAACTAACAGCACACAGTTAAGAACGAGACTAGAAATGAATCATTATGATTTCAAAAAGAACAATTAAACAAGGAAAATACTTGTATTCCTTGCAATATCATGAAATGTTACAATTTTTTTTTAAAGGGGGTTACATGAAGGAATCAGCCCAACTCCTGCAGATGGCCTCTGTGTAATGACAAACAAGGGACTTGACAAGGTCTTTGACATGTATAAAATGGGAGGGATCCTGCCCTTTTACTGTTCTGCTAAACACAAAGAGTTCTCAAGACACAGAAATTCTAAGAGTAAGAAAAATGCAAAACCTAAAACTCAGGCTAGATGATTTCTTCAAAAGCACCCCAAAATGGAAAGTTTTGAGACTTTTCTTCTGTAAAATATGCAGTAGGTGCAGATATGAGAAAGCAGCAAGGAGACCTTGACAGTCATCTGATGCTTGCATTGCAGCATCGTTCTTCATTCTTCATTCTTCTCACATGGTCAGCACTGAAGGAAGAGGCTATTTAATTTTCAGAGGACTTCTAGTGTGCTTAAAATTCAGCACATGATTAGTTTCCTTCCTCATCTGGGTTGCACCACTGCAAATCCTTCATATTAATGAACACTGAAATATCACTCTTAAATAGAGGGCATATATTCAACTCTCAGCAAATTGCATAGGCCACTCAGGAGGTGAGACAGCTTCACATGAAACCAGACAGAAACTTAGCCCACATTGTGTCAGGATAGAGTTTGCACTCTGCCTTGAAGTCTCAATATAAATTTTTAAATTATCACTGTATCAAGTATCTGCTAAGTTTCTGTCATAATGCCAGGATTAATTCTGAATCAGACCTCACAGATGACTTATAAATCCTCTTTGCATAGCACCTTAAAGAGATACTATTTTGGTAGCGGTTAATACCCTGAAAACCCCTTATCCAGTTAGTTCCATGCAAAATGAAGCTTTGCAATGGAACTTAGCCATTTCCTGTACCCTACTTGGCTCCATAGTGTGTACTTCAGTGCCATCCAGTGTTAGACATGGGGTCATTTACCTAAAAAAAGCAATCTCTGATGCTTTAATACTTCAGTTCCTAATTTACCTCCAAGCTTATAGCACACATGTCCAGTACATGCCCACTTACTATTTTAAAATCTTTTAGAAACATTCATTTTTAAATTCAATTACAAAATTGCAAATGCTAAACATAGAAAAGGAAGAGGATCATAGTGATCTGAGAAATTCTGTGTCCTGAAAAAAAAAAAAAGATAATTTGACTCCTATTTGTCTTAGTAGCAGTTCATATCAGTTGCAAACAATGTGCCCCCTGCTCGTTCATTGTTTGTAGGCGAAGTCTGTATTATCTGGAATCTATATTATATGGCTGTCTCAGTATTAGAAGACTGAGAACTTACTCTGTGGCCACTTCCTTCCATAGGAAGCCCCACTAAAAACTTCCTCTGAAGGAGAGAATTTTATTGGCAAAATGTTTAAAGAATTATCACTGCTTATTTTTGCTTTGAACTGACACACCATGAGGAAGAGACCATGGCATTTCATTTTACTGTCTTTAAAGATCATGATATTAAGTCAGTGTTGAACTGATGTACTAGATTTTTTTTACGAGCTCTAGTTCAGACTAACACTTCACAGGCATTCTTATCAAATATAGATTACTTCTAAAATAATAAATGAATGCAACAATGACCACAACAGTAACATACAAAAATTCATTAACTTCACAGCCATGTAATCATACCTGTGAAGGCTTAGAAAATCAGATTGGAAGCAGAGCAGGAGCCAAGAAAGAGCAAGGAATCAAAGCAGATCTAAGAGAGAAGCAGCACAAAGGAGCCTGATGGGCTAAAGTGGAAAGTGAAATCTGGTCTGCAGAAAAATCAAGGAAAAGTGCTATTAGAGCCATGGGGCTCTTCCAGAAACCTTTGCCCAGCAACCCCAGCCTTATGTTTGTGAGCCCACCTGAGCCTGGGCTGGGGCACCTGTCCTGGGCTGAGCTACATGAGGTACATCCCAAGAATTCTTGTCTCCAGTCCTGTCTCCTGCTAAATGTTTGTTTGGCTTTCCTGGGCTGATGTTGGACACAAGCCATCACTTCAGCTGCCTGATGATTGCAGGCTGTCACTCAATGCGTGGCTGTCAGCAGCCTGCTCTCACAGCTCCTGGATCCAGGTGCTGGAGGAGACTGTGCTTCTAAAAAAAGCACATTTCAGGGCCCAGGGAGGGAATGGTCCAGTTCTCAGTATCTGGGTCAGAACATCAAACTGTTCTGTTTTAAACTCCACGTTCTCCAGAGTTAGATAATGTCACGCTTGTGCTAGCTAGTAGCCTCACAGGCTTTTTAGAGCTGGGAAAACATGCATGAAAACAGAGAAATTGGCAAGAGCCAGTCCTGTCTTGAGCCAGATGCTCAAGGGTCGGCAGTATGGAGAATACAGAATTGCACCCCCCAAATCAGTAAATTTCTGATCCATATGGTATTCTGCTAATACAACAGATTTCATTTCTCATGTATTCTCTTTCTTTAAAAGTTAAAAATTCTAATTTGAAAAACAAGTTCAGAAGCAGCAGCTTCACTACATGAGCATCTCAAATTAAATTAAATTGAGATTGTGAGTTACATAAATAAGCATTCAACTAACCATTCATCCAAGCTTTTCTAGAAGGTCAATATTATTCTCCAATTTACATTCACAAAAGGTAGATCAGACCAAAAAAATCAATATTTTTAGTGTAAAAATCATTACATTTTCAACTGACACTTTCAAACTTTGATTTTCAGATGGATAAGCTATACTTAGAGGTCCTGTTGGCTACAGTTATTTCTGATGTGTGGTTATCAACAGAAGAAAAATTCCTTATAGAATAAAGGGTAATCCCTTGAAAAAACCAGCTCAACATGAGTTCCTAATGCAAAGTTATAGCTAAGAGGGTAAATGTAGTCTGTGCATGTATAACTAGAGAAAGATCAAATAGAATAAGGAAATAGCAGTGCCTTTTCAATAATTATCATCACATAATGAGGTTATTACTCAACACATATTGAACAGTTTTTCTGCAGAGTGAACAATGTGCAAAGATGTATCTAAGATGCATTGTAAGGCTTGAGGTCCACTCATGCCCCTTGTCCCCTCATGTATTCTATGACTCATAAGTTCTGTCTAGCCCACAGCCTTGATTACCACTGTGAAGGGATCTTTTCTGACAGTCATAAATACCAGGCTTGAAACTGAATCTAGCAAATTTCAGTGGGAAATCTTGAGCTATGAGAATTCTTGATAATCGGCGACTCTGCTGGGTTCTCTATCACATGATTTCTTCAGCCCAGGTTGAGTACTGTTTTTAAATACAAATTGAAGTATTTTATGCTACAAGTTCTGTTTTTCTCCACAAGCAATCGTGAAGGAACTCTGTCATCCTTCAAAATCTGGGATTTGTTGAATTACAGATAGTGTTGTGATTCCTCTACCAAGGGAGCTTTCCTGTACCAGAAAAGTGTCAAATCTGTGCTCTGCAATAGGTTCAATAGGTCAGAGTCACTTGAACCTCTCCTTTATACCGTCTGATAGAGATTTCCAAATAGGCTCTTAATCTGATGAGCTTAGTCTTTCACAAAGACAAGAGCCTTAAATTTCCCCAGCCTGTTAAACATAATGTAAAGTAACCCTCACAGAATGCTGGACTTATATATATCTGAGCAGGATGTGAATATTTCTCCACTTATCTCAGAAAGGTTGTTATCTTGACCTAAAAACCAAGATACTGAGTCAATATCCTCAAAGAGCTGGACCCTTTTCTTACCTGGATCTGGCTCTGGACGCATTTGGAGTTAAATTCCCTTCACATACTAGTTACATACCCATTTTAAATCACATGAAGCAATCCAATGGTGAGGCACAAACTGTCTACAATGGCACACAACAATGGAAATTAGCTTTTGTTTTTCTTGTTCTGATATTTAGCTTGTGGCTTAGCTATTAATTCAGTCATAGAAGTGAAATAGAAAAGAGAATTAAAGCACAGACCTTCCTGACTCCATAGCCTTTCTGCATTCCTGAAGATAAAAACCAAAAACTTAACATGGTCAACAACACAAATAATTTCTAAATATGTGATTATAGCAGAAGTCAAGAAGTGTTCCCAGCTCTCTCCCAGCATAATCTTTTATTATGCTACAAGACATTTTATATAATTATACACTGAGAATTCTCAAATCTCTCAGGAAACCTCAAAAATAGATCCTTACTCTATGTATGAGAACACAGACACTACAGACAAAAAAATAATGCTTCAAACAGGTTTCTTCTTCTCAAGAATACAAAAAATGAGGTATTACATGATGGTCACATGAATACTTTGAGATGTTTTAAATCTCTCCCTTAAGTCCTCTTTGTTGTGATTATTAGGTCTTACTCTAAATGACTCTTCAGTGTCATTTAGAATACCTAGCCTTGAAAATTGCAGCCTATTCAGACAGTGAGGAAGCCCAGAGGCACTTGGGGAGACACACATAGTGCCTTCTCTAACAGAGAATCCTCAGCACAGAAGAAAATGGTTCTCACTTGTGTAAAAGATCTACATTTAGGAAGACTCACATCTTTATTCCTATCAAGGTAAATTAGGATTTGCGTGGGTTAAACAGATGGCACTACAGAAACACACTGTGAGAAGTGACTATTGCTAGATGCTTTAATTTTTACATTTTAGAGTACAAAATCATAGAATGGTTTGGGTTGGAAGCAACCCTTAAAGATCATCATTCCAAACTCCCTCCTTCCCATAGAGCAGGTTGCTCAGAGCAGCCTGGCCTTGAACAATTCCAGGCATGAGGCACCCACAACTTCTCTGGGCAACCTCTGCCAATGCCTCACCACCATCACAATAAAGAACTTCCTCCTAATATCTAACCTAAACACATCCTCCTTCAGCTTAAAGCCATTCTCCCTTGTGCTACTCCTACATTCCCTTTCTCTCCAGCCCCCTTGTTGGCCCCCTTTAGGCACTGTAAGGCTGCTCTAATGTCTGCCCAGAGCCTCCTCTTCTCTACACTGAACCACCCCAACTCTCCTAGGCGTTTTCACAGGAAAGGTGCTCAAGCCCTCAGATTATCTTTGTGGCTCTCAATTATGCCCTGGTCTGCCCAGCAGGTTTTAATTCACTCTGAGCAATGTGCAGGAGAAACAACAAAATCCTCAGAAGGCTGAACAACAAACCTTTACTTGCAAACTTTGGAACACTAAAATAGAAGAAGGTACATGGCAGATTTTAAACCAGCAACCAAGTAAGTAAGGTACTTCACAAACTTGAACTTAGCAAACTTACAGTTAGGCAGCTTCAACCTATCCAGACACAACAGGGCACTAAGGAATTGCCTGGAATTTTTCAGTCTGGCTTACAATACATTTTCAGAAAAAGACAGAAGAAGAAGGAGAGAAAGAAAGAGAAAGAAAGGATAATGGTAGAAAAACATCATCACCAGTGGATCCAGCAATGAGACTTGATTGTTGCAGTTTCGATGTCCATTGGTCGTAGTGATGGTCACAGTCTTTACCAGCCTGGGGCAGAAGACCATGAAATGTAAAGTTCAGTGGGTTAATATACACTCAAGTTCAGGTGGAACACCCAGGTGTTGTGATGGGGATTTTTACACTGGCTCATGCAACACTGTGAATCATGTTATAACACTGTGGATCATGCCCACTCCTCTGGTGGAAGGCCCCAGAAATGAGTCTGGGGCATTTTGTAGATCTTTGATGGTTTACGACACCTTCTCTCACATCAGCATAATAGAGCCAATTATGAAGGGATGAATAATGTGAATGTCCTACTATTTTCCCCTGTTGGAGGGGGGAGAGGAGTTTTACAACTGAGCCAGTTGTGTAAGAGATGACACTGGTGGAATTAAAAGCATTACCCCACCTTGCAGGATCTGCTTATCAGCCCCTTATCTAGCTCAAACCCCAGCTTCCTGCCAAGCAAAGGTTGATTTTTCATGGTCATCCTGTGGTGCTCACAACCCCTGCACACGTGTTGTTTCCATGAGCATCGACAGCAAAGCACCCGATGGTTTGAGGCGTTAACCATTAACATTTCAGCCTCTCACACCCTCCCGTGGACCTGCTACAGAGTAATAAAGATTTTTGAAAGGGGTAAACATTTAAACAACTTTGAAGTACCGTACAACTTGCGTATTTCATATTTAATGCATGCGTGCATAACACACATACACAAACACACAGGTTTGTATATATACATACATATAAATTTATATATATGTATAGGTAAACATGAAAAAATTGCTATATTTCAGGGCCTCACCCTTGTGTCACCGTACGTAATGACTGTAAACAGCCCATTTATTTCACACGTCCAGATGTCAGCTGTTGCCGCGCCAGGGACAGGCCTGTCTGACACAGTGTTGCAGTGGCTGCAAGGCTCAGAGCACTCAGTCCATTTTTTGGGAAAGTTTGCCATCTAGAGGCCGTAACAGGCAGCACCAGGACAGAAAACTACCTTAACAAAAGAAGAAGGGATTGAGTGGATTTTCTGGATGTCCGTAGGCATTGTTAGTTCAAAACAGCACTGCCTTTAATATATTTAATGTTTAGCTTTGTTAGCAATATCATCTTGGAAGCACTGAGCTAATGCTTTCCTCCCAAATCAGAATCAGTTCTTCACAAAATTTGCAACAGGCATGTGTAATGAGCTTGGTTCTAGTGTTAAGGGGATTTTTTAAATATTCATAAAACATAACCAAAATAATTAATTTTAATCCCTTTACAGTATTAAAAATTTTTTTCAGAGACCATCCCTTTCTCTCCTGGTGCAGTAAAGATCAAGTAAGCACTAAAATCAAGTATGTTCATTGCAGGCAGAATTCAACATTTGTGACAGCAAAAGGCAAAAATTTGTTTTCTTTGTAACACCATCCTTTTTGTTGTCCTTAAAAATATCTCTCAAACTACATGACTTTTTTTCTCTGAAAAATGCTGACTGGTATTTCCATTTTCATTTGTTTATATCAAATTAGAGAAGAAAATAATTTTTGAAAGAAAATATTATTAAAACACCTTTAAAATATTAAGATCTTCAAAGCAAAGTTTGCAGAAAGACTAGCAGTGTTATATTTTCAGGAACATTTGTGCATAAATCTGTCTCCAGCTGGGTTTAAGGATTTCATTTCACTCTCTCTTTTCAGATGAAGTAGATAATAACTCGGTTCTGCAGCATTCTTATTTACTCTTGCACCAAGAAGAGAGGTCTCTTCACACTCAGTTGCCCAGAAGATACAGAAATTTGTAGGGGCAGTAAAGCAAGATGTTTAAGTTATGAGAAAAAGTTAGTAGTCTGGAAAATTCCCTCTTTTTGAGACGTATTTTCTACGTGAATTAGTTGATGCTCCCTGCATTTTCACTATGATGAAAGATCATCAAGTGTTAAAGATCAGCACCAAGATCAGACTTGCACCAGTGTGTGTTTGGGAACGTGGAAATGAAGATAATGGAGATAGTTTTCAGAGAGCTTTGACGTCCTGAAGCTCTTTTCACTGAGCTGTAATAGATGTTTTGTTGAAATTATTTTAAAATACATTTTACTGGAATTATTGAATAACGTAAGAGCATGGTTTCCACATGTTTGGATGAATTTATCTTCCTTAATTTTTCTTGTCATTATTTTATTGGCACTGGAGCCCATGTAAATTTTTAGCTTCTGTAAAACCCTGAGGGAAATAGTTCCTGCAGCTCAGTTTCATTTGCATGTGAGTGGCTTCCTTTTCCTTGCTTTGAAAATATCACCACACAGTTTCATACGATGGCCCTTATTTCTTGCATTGAAAACAGTGATGGTTAATCATTCCTAAAGATGTGGCAGGCTTTTTATACAGGCCTAGTTCCCAGTCTTAGTTTACAGGTGCAGGTGGAATATGTTTGCATGACTTTCTCTAATTCCAATAAAAATTGTCTCAAGCCCCTCTGTTCACCAGGTGCAACTGAGCAGAAGTTTAGAGACATCTTCCTCTTCTCAGAGACACCAAATAGTGAAGTCCATAAATTAGAAGATACAAAATTGCATCCTAGGAAAAGCACTGACTGACATGAAGAAAATCTCTGTTTCATGCTTTAGTTAAATGAACTTAGTCCAAATAGATCTTCTGATTCCCCATCCAATATGGATAATGACATCTGTTGTAAACCAATTTGATATCCATAAATCATGAGACATATGTAAGAGCTGAACTTTATTAACACATGAATTCATAAACTTGTGTATTGGGTTTTTTTTTCAGGTGGGTTGGTCCAGAAGAATACAAACCCTAAGATCAAAAATATGAAGAAGCAGCAATTATTTGTTAGTACTGCCAGAGAAATCTTGGTGGAAATAACTGACTAAAATCTACACCACTTTCCCAAGGCAAGTGAGAGCTTGCAGCTAGTTGTCAGCCAAGAAAGAACTAGATTTACTAGTGAAAAAACCATAATAGAAAAAACTTTATTTTATTGAATTTTTAAAAGATTTTGAACACATTATGCTCCAGTAGACTCAGAAGTAAATACAGCTTTTCCTGCATTACTCCACACAGAATATTTTTATTCTACAGTCATTCGATTTTTCCAACATAAAAGCATATCTTTTTATGTAGCATATATCATAAAGCTGGGCTTTACAAAGAAGCTAAAAGAAATTAGGTATTCAAAATCCCAGCGATATTCCCAGTTCCTTTCTAAATCCTACTCCTACTGTTCTGATTACAGATCAGAATCAGGTACAATCAGGTGTTACTTAGCTGCTTTTTGTTCTTTCAAAATTGTGCGGATATGTATTAGTCATAACAAAGACATCCTCTCTCTGCAAAGCCTGCACATGTGTTCACTGCCAGTGCATTTAAAGGAAAATGATTTTGAACTTTGCATTGATTTTTAGCAATTTTTCTCTTCAGGAATCAAATACCACCCTGCTTTCTAATAGGAATTTAATTAATTCCTCTTGTTCGGCAATTAATTAGTTCATGGTTTCTATGTCTGTATTGAACATATATATTGACAGTTTATGAGAAGAGGAAAGACATGAGGAAACAGCATACATTTTAGTCACACTTTGAAAAGATAAATCTTAGCAATATCATACAGTGTGCTTCATGAGAGAACTGTACTCTTCTACCAATTTCTTCTTCTCATTTAATTTTTCCAGTATGGCATCCATCAAGTATGAGGCAAACGGAAACTGAGAAAGAAACAGAGTAAGAAAAATGATCATTGAACTTTATTTTCTTCATGTGAAAGACATTTATTAAATATCTTTAAACTATCAGATTTCACTTAGTTTTGACAACTACCACACACATATCTGATCTTTAAAGTTCATCTGCCTGGTTAGTGTCTGAAAATTTGCTCTCTATCATAAAAATGATAAAAGAGCAGTGTAATATGAAAAAAAGATAAACTCCTTATTGAACAATTCATGCTTTACTGACCATGTTAATGATGTAAACTGCAGTACCAGCATCTCTGTCATTTATCTTCAATCAGCTGATCAATAAAAGGTTACAGTCACCTCTAGGGCATGCAGAAATGGTAGCGTATGAGTGTAAGTTCACTACTCTCAGGAGGATGACACAGAACTACCAGTATAATTCTCAGTGCTGTAGCAAATTGCCTGAGACTCACACACAAAACCTTGTAAATAACCAAACAAAAACAACAACAAAAACCTCCCCAAAACAAACAACAAAATGCCAAAACAAACCAAACAAAACCACAAGAAAACCTCTCAAAGTAAAATCACAGACCTCCAATTGCATTAATTGGAATATGACACAAGTGTCTGCCTCTCAAAAACTTGATACCAAAAATTTGTATTGAAATACCTACAGAGAAAAATTAAAACCTCTTTTATAAATTCTTTGATATAAAGATGCATTTGTACAACCAATGTCCTCAAAGGAGATTTGGCATATTTTTCAGTGTCTTCGCTTTAATGCTTTAAGAGGTTTTCTTTCAAAGTCTTGGTGTATCCGTGCACTGTTTACTGGGAAATATTTTTAGAGGTGGTACAGAACAGTGGTCGTGGCAGCTCCATCCAGAGTGTCCAGTGCTGTACAGGACAGTGGAGAACAGGACAGTTTTCCTTCACTGTTGAAAAGTCTACATCAGCTTTCACAGGGCTCTGTCACCTTCCTGAACACATGGTGAGACCAGTGGTGACTGAGGGTTCAGTACCACACCAAAAGTAACGGATCATTCAGAAGGAGAGCTAATTTTACACAATGAAGCCACTAGAAATAAATAAGGTAAAATATAGCAGCTGGTGGAACAGGCCAATCATAATTTTCTGCTTTTCACAACTTTCTGCTTTTCACAAAGCAACACTTTTCCATCTAGAACTCCTATCTAGTTCCACACTTCATTATTGCTGTGCTAATTTCATTTTTTCACTCCTCTATTCCATCTTGAAGAGAAAATTATATGGTACTTACACCAGATAGAGTAGTGCTTAAAATGTGACATTTGAACTGATATACAGACTTGAATCTATGTACTGATATTTATAATTACTTACAAGTCAGAAAAAATATTTAAAAAAGGAAAATCTTGTTAATAGAAGGCATGTATTGTGAAGTGATATAGTGGCAATCCTACATGTTGCTCAACAGTCACTTTGTAGTTACAGGAAAAGGACAACAATATGTATTATTTCCCTTTTCTGCAGGAAAGGCTGGTACTTGCTGGCCAGACATGTCTCCATCTGTCATAAATAACTTATGTGTATGGTAAGAATCTTCTAGAAGACATCGATACCTGTCAGCTTTCTCCTGTGTGCTATTGTGATGACTTTTTGGGGAATAGAGGGCTTGAATTCACTGAGCACAAATCTATTCAGTTTAATATAAGACATAATCTTATCTGAAATTTCGGGACACTTACTTGCTACTATGCTTTAAAAACATTGACTTCAGCAACCTGATTACTCTAATTTCTCTCCCTCTTCTTATAGCTATGTTTTTTTATGAGAATACTGTATCATTACCTCAAAGTCTCTAATTCTTCTTGCCTAGCTTGACTACATCCATTTCTGATACATTTCACTGCCTTAATGTTGTGCCTGAGATGAATGGTTTCTTATTGATGTCTCTGGCTCGTATCATTCTAACTACATTTTACTTGCTGCTCACTACTCTCTGTGGCTTCCAAGTCATAGCAAAGTGATCTTTCAAGAACTCTTGCCATTCAAGTGATTCATTTAAATCAAGAGCATTTGAAAGTGGAACATGATGTCATTCTTTCAACATTTGTTGGTTTCAGAGAAAGTGCTGTATGTTTCTCTCTGGTTTTCTTTCCATACAGACACCCAGAACTGGATGATCTCTACCGTCTTCATCTTTAATACAAGCCTGTCAGATTTACTTTTAATGATGGCCCTGCAACTATCCTGGGAAACTTCCCTTTACATTTCTCCCCAGAACTTCACAACTATTGAAGTCATCTCTAAAGCACTCATCCCAGCTTCTAAACCTGCTGTGTGCTTGGGGAAGGCTTTGGAAGTTTAGTGAGTGCTAAGTCTACACCTAAGGAGTGAAAGGTTGTTTTTACCACTGATAATTAGATATTTTAATACAGAATGATACTTCAGTCAAATGTTTTACAATTATCTGTGTGACAACCCACTTAACTGAACATTAACAGTGGTGATCCTAAATCAGTACATTATGGTAGGCTTTAACAGAAGTAGTATTTAATTGATCCGTGAGATTTCACAACATCTGAAAGCGCAAACGGCATGTGGCTTTAAAGAATTTTATTTATTTATTTGACTTTCCAGATTTACAAATTTCTTCTTTGATAGAAGAAGGCTATACGAATGAAAGGCATATTTCTTATACAACTTATCAGACAGATATCTGATAAGTGTATGGTCATATGATCCTGAAGAGTCAGAAATAGTGACAGTTAATTTTGTTTCTCTCACCTCTTTATTCTGAAGTTAAGTTTGCTTCTTTTTGAGATCCCTTCTGTAAAAAGCAAACTAGTAATATTTATTGACCTTACACCACATGACTGAGTCTCTGTCAGCACAGGTGCATAAATATACACCAATCTGCCAGTGAAAAGCCTTATAATGAATGCAAGGCAATGTTGTTGTTCTAATGAGACATAGCATCTCCATTTGCAGAGTGTAGCATTACTTTGTCTTGTGCTTCACAAACTCTAAAATGTGTTAGCATAAAAATAAAAGTATTTAGATTTTGGAATATACAAATTAGTGGTTACAACTTTTTCAAACCTCCCCATATGGATCATCAGTGTAATACATTTTCCCAACAGAAAACTATTCAAACACACTGCAGAGCTACCTTAGATTGAATTAAGTGAGCCACAAAAAATAATAAGAAATAAAGCTAGACACTAAGATCAATAACCAAAACATCCTAATTTCACTAAAAAATAAAAGTCAACATTTAAAAAAGAGAAATGCTTCACTTTATTGTTGCTTTTTGTCTTATTCTTTGTTCTTACTCTGCTTTGTGGTGGTTGCATATACATCATTATATAAATACATATGTGCCTATCTGTATTCTTATCCTGAGTGCCCAAGCCAATTTTAACTTGTTTTCAGTTTAGGAGGAGTGATACAATGTAGTTTTGTTTGTGTGCATGAGATAAAGCATAGATTTACACCATAATGGATTGTCAGTGCACAGGACTAAGCTCTTATTCTCATAATGAGAAGAAAATTATGACCTGATATCAGTGCTAATGGTGCCCAGAATGTGGTTCAGACTGTGCCAGTGCTGCTTTTTAAGGTGCAGGTGAAACACCTGGTGATGGTGGCAGTGCTGAGTGTGCACAGGTATTTGTGCATGGGTGAATACACATTTCCGGGTGTGAGCTCTTCAAAGACACACACAGACTGGGGAGAGACTAATGAAAGCAAAGCTGGCGAACAAGCCAAGACATTTGTAAGGAAACAACTATGGCTGTTAGTATCCATCTATCCAGACGATAGCAATAGAAATATGAATTTAGAAGCCAGTGCAAATCCTAAAAAGGGGTTGGGGAAAATCCTTGCTGGTGATTAGTGAATATATTGTTCCTATTCTAGAGATGTGTTACACAAAGACCGCCCACACAGTAGAAGGAAAGGGAGCCTTTCTGGAGGTTTTCACTATTGGAATATGACTTTTAGACACATAATGAAGTCATGAGAGGAAAGATTTTATTAGGTAGCTTTTTTTTATGTGAGATGTGATATCCCAAGGAGTGCATGAGGAGGGAGGAAAGGCAAGCACTGCTGTAGATCTCACAGGGACATGCTAAATCAATGCTGTCATTTGCTTCAGTGCTTGAAAAACTTAGGCAGATGATTTGCATTTTATTAAAAAATAATTCTTGGAGATTTCAGGCAGTAATCTGGATAAGGCTACCATGCTGTACTCACATACAAAATTACTAACAGATTGTTCTGAGGTGGGTGTTCCTTACAGTAAGTCACAGCGAATGAAAGCCAAGGGTGGTATAAGAAATCATGTTTGATTTACATGAGAAGAAGTCATCCTCTTGGCTTATCTATATAAATTTATATGATGGGAAAAAGCTAGAGAAGATTGCTGTTTTGTTTTGAGTTTTTAGGGGGAGTGCTTATGATGATAAGAAGAGAGTGCTACTATACAGAGCCAGGCTCAATTAATAAGACAGACACACCCAGATGTGAGGGATAAAGTGGGTAAAACCTCATCATTTGTCTTGCAAGATGTAAACACACATGCATATTGAGATAATCATACTTGTTCTCCCCTAAATATTATAAACCACTAAAAGCTCAAAGATCTATGTGAGACCTCTCCCAGACCAAAACAGTAATGTGCAATTAGTCTGATGCCCCTGCACATGTGCAGGTAGCAGGTATCTGCATGCACTTGTGTGAAAACTCCCCACATACAGGTTCTTCACAGGCCTGAGAACCTTTTCCTTTTATACCAGTGTCAGTTATTGAGATGATTTATTTTTATTCTTTTATTCTTTAGTAAGAACAATCAAGGGTGTTACCATATAAATAGAGAGGCAACAGAAAAAAACCCCACTTCTTGGCCATTCAAGATGTAGATTTAGACAACAAGTGATTTTTACCAGCTCTGCTGAATTTATAATATGACTGTACTTTCCTATTATATGATTCTTATTTACATAATAACATCTCTATGCAGAGATGTCTCTTTTAAATCTTAAGCTTCTTAGTAGTGGTGTAGTTTCTTGACATAGTAGTTGATAAAATAAGGACACAAACTCTGACTGGTATCTGTGAGTTTCAGGAATGCATGAGTATTTATAACTAAAATATTAATATTCTCGTAAAGCTGACAGATACTAGATTTTTTTCAAGTCATAAGAGTATGGAAAATAAAGGTACAGATGAAGTGAAAACAGAGGTGTGGTATCCTTTATCATTACACTTTAGGGGAATTGATAAAATTACAGTAAAAAGCAACTAGTACTTCACTCAGTCTCCCCCAAAATTCTAAAGCAGCAGTAAAATGGCGTATGTCAGTAATAAAAATAAAAAGTCTATGACATTTTAAATGTTAGCATACTGTCACAGTGGAATAAAATTAGCTTGAAGAATGATCTAAAGGGATATGATGCAGTTCATTATGTATAACAGCAACAGCAGCAGTTTCCCAGTGTTCATAAAGGTTTCTCCATTAAATTTACCTCCAGTCAATAATTAGGAGTCCACAAATAAACCTAGGCAATTAAATCAATACTGCTGGGCAATTATGTTCCAAAGTCCTGGCTCAATGGCACAAAAAGACACTATATCAAACTGCAATATTAAGTGATCTGATGCAATTTTCCACTGAACATTTACTCAGAATAACAGAAATGGGCAATCCTGCATCTTTGTTCAAGATGCAAGTGGGTAACACAGTGTGCCAGCATGTAACACTTAGCAGGCAGTCTTATGAGCAAAATCCTGCAGAAAACTTACATTTCACCATGGACTTTAGTTTGCTGATCAGAAATATTACCAAAGCTTACTAAAAGAAACCACAACCAAACTCTGCAAGATATGAGTAAAGCATTTTAAAGGACACGGAGCTGTTTCATGAGCTGCTGTCAAATACAGATGAAGAAATCTTAACCGTTTCCATCTATGTGCCTCAGCATGGACAGAAATGAAAAGCAGAGCTGGCTGCTCCCCAAAACCACTATAATCCTCCTGCAATTCTAAAAATGGTCTGCTTGCCAAAAATTACTTCTACACTCAGTGTTTCTTCTGAGGAACCCCACAAGATGGAGCAAAAATCACTGAAAATCACTATTAACTTGTACACAAATGTACACGGCTAAGAGCAATGAGCTCTCCTATTCTTATATAGTATTTGCAACCTTAATTGGTTTCATTCAACAATTCCTTCACTCTCCATACCCTGGTTTTTGTTGTCTGTCTACAGCAGATGAAGAAAAGTGATAAAATTCTGCTTAGTGTTCTTTAGCGATTTGCCAAAGAATAACAAAAAACAGAACAAGAAGTCTTCATTGTAGTCCATGAATCTGATTCATATTTTGAAGACCATAATACGAACAGAATCTTGAAATTTATAATTTTTAAAAAATTCTTAAAATTACAGCAATTTTAGTTTGTGCTTTTAATGTTGAGTTTCATGTAGCATTATGAGATTTAATTAAAATGCCAGTTTTTCTGACAAAGCCAGTAAAAGCACAATGATATTTCTATCTCCTCTGCTGCAGCAATTAAAGTCTTCATGGTAGTAAGTTTTGATAGTGAAAGAAGAAAAACCTGTCATCTCTTAAAAATCAGGTCACAGGATACAATCTCGACACAAAGTTGCTAATGGTAAAATACATAAATCTGATGTGAATGTTCCTTTGAAAAGGCTTTCAGAATATTTTCATTCACGTTCTTAACTGATATTAACTACATCGCTAATGGACCCATGCTAGTGAATATGCATTAGGAACACTGGATTTATAAATCAAGTTTTATTTCTTTCCAGACATCAGCTGCCCATCATCTAAATAAAAGAGACAACTAAAAATATAACGGAAAAGTTTCAAGAGTCAGTGTATGTTGTCAGTGATGTCCAAACAAAAGCTGACTACAGCTAGAAAAGCTGGGCTCTCACCTGCCAATAAACTGCCCTTGATCACTTACAAGAGGGGAGCATCCCAGCAGACTCTGTGTGTATTAAAAAAAAAGACTTGAAAGAGAAGAAAAAGTATCACACAGGTCACAGCAGCAGTCTCAATGGACCCCTCAGGGATTTCTGCTAGTCTCAGACTTGTCATCCTCTATGCAGCTTTCCTCTCTGCCCAGAAAATGTCGATAGGAAAATGTTTGAGGAGCCTCTGGTGGAAATTTTTTCATTCTTTCTGCATTGACAGGATGCCAAATCAATATTTACTTCCCACTAACAAGCTGCTCGAGGTCTCAGTAGAAAATATTGTAGAGAATGCGAGAAGACACGATAATAAACAGCTGTCTGGCTATGAGGAAAACATGAATTGACTGGAAACAGGTCCACAGTAAAAGGTCACCAAAACCCATGAACTCCTCAGGTGTCCATAACAACTAGTAACTTTAAAGGTACATAAAAAAAAGTCTCTTTTTCCTAAGAAGTATGGGAGAACGGATCATTTTCACTCTAGCAAGCATTATACAGTGTTTCAATAATTCAATTAACACATTTGCCAAGATCTGTGCTAGTTTTCTCCAGCACTGTTTTACTGGTTAAGTTAGCTTAAGTTAGCTGTTAGGCTAGCTATCACAAATCCTTGATTAACATCTCTTCAGTTTTATGCAGTAACTCTGATTTTAAGATAAATAAAGAGAAAATGCTACAAAACAAGGATTTCACATTGCCTCATCACAGTATAGTTTGAGACCATCAATGGCATCATAATTACAAATACAATGTGTTAACTACAACCTAAAAACACTTAGCTAATCAGAGTAGAAAGTTACAATTCATTGTGGGATGATATAAATTGAGCACCTGTGCTTCAAGAAGTTTCTGTATATGCTGTAGCCATTCTTTATCTTTTTCAAATTCCATTTTTGTCTTTGCTGTTTCCTAAAAACAGAAAAACATCAAGAGCAATAAAGGAAATGCGTAACTGGGTATTCATTAAATACACAGCATATGGAAGTTGGAATCACATTTTCAAAATTAATTATCTGAAGCATATCCACCAAGTATCAATGCTCTGTGAAATATTTAAAGCTATCCTTGTCTGTTCATGCCCCTAGAAATGTGCACAGCATGTTCTTTTCATAATAATATACTGGTGTACGTGTGATCTATGTCTAAATTGTATGAGTCCAACATAAAGGTGCCTGAGTCTATGCACTGATATACGGAACAGATAGTGTATGTGTAATGTAAATTCATCACCTGTGCTAAAAATTTGTTTTATATTTATAGTTAAGTATGTTTATGTGTTTTACACATATACCCACAGTGACTAAAACAAAAAGATATAGGACACAGAAATTACTCTGAGAATGACGTAAGCATGGAACAACTCTGTTAAAGTGACTCACTTTATAGGGTTGTATAAATATTAGTAAACGGGCAGGGATCAGCCCATTATATTTGTATTCATGAGTGTAATCCATATCAGTGCATACACTGTTGCTAACCAAGGTGAAAACTCCCTTTTCGTGACCTCTTTAATATAAAGCTCCAACAAGGCTAAATCTAAGTCCTCACCGGAGCACTGTTACAGACCAATAATGGCCAACTCTTTGACACTTGATAAAGTAACTGTGTAGGCTTTTTCATATATTATTTGAGCAGGACTAAATAAATCTGGATAAGAAATCCTATCACTGCATCTATTTAATAGAGTGATTTGATGAAACACTATCAAATATTTCATAGTAAAATGTGTGATAGAATCAACAAAAAAGGCCATGAATTCACCCAGAAACCATCCGTCTACCAGAAATACCTTTAATAGGTATCACAATTCAGAAAGGAAGCATCAACAAAATCAATCTGGCACACCAAGACACATTCTAATTTTGTTTTCTTTAATGTAGAAGTCTATTTACAATGTACAATCCCGCCAAATAGCCTCATGAAAAAGGAAAATACTAAATAATATCTCTACATACACATACTCAAAGCAGTATACTTATACTCACATGTGCCTAAAGCCTTGCCACCTTATGAATCTCTAACCTGACCTTTTCATTTAAATTAAATCCTTCTTGATTTTTGTGCTGCACCTTGCACAATGAAATTTCAGTCTTTACCTCCAAATCCTTTTCCTCAAGGATGGATAGAGTCAGCATCTTCTCATCCACGCCTTTTTTTACTGAAGTCCTTAAAATAACTTACCTCATCATCTCCTTCTTGTAGTATTTCGTAAAGATCAGTTGTTGAAACGTTAAGGATAGATGCTGCCAACTGAAGACACTCTTGGGAAAGACCTTTTTTGCATGCTTTCATTCCTTCCATTTTTTTTGATAGTTTGATTTTTGTTCTCAGCTCTTGTACGCTGTGGTGTAACTCTCTGGTTAGAGTCTAGAAGACATAAGCAAAAAAAACCTGAATACTGCAAATAAGAGAAAAAACAGTATCATTTAGACTAAGCTCATTTAGATGGGAAATATCTTCCTTCTGTGTTATTGGTTCTTAAATGTAGGTACTGTTTTGGTACGTCTTTAGCAAAATAACTATTCTTATAATGCCATCAGTGGTAAGACAAAGTAGCTTTCACAGAATCAATCAAAATCCTCTCCTGACCCAGTCTACCAGAAATGCTATTGAAATATGAACATAAGTGTCAGGCTTCATTGTGGTCAAATAAAGTTTGTTTTGGTTGTGGGTTTTGGTGGGGTTTTTTTGTTTGTTTGTTTGTTTTTTTAAGCTTATTGACATTATCTGCAAGCAGAAACACCAGTACACCTCTTTATTAAAAACCTGAAATTTTGTTTCCCACCAAGACAGGGTAATTCAAAACTGTCCTGGCTACCAAGTTCCTACCTTTCCTACCTCTTAAATTCTCTGGTTCAGTGAAATAACACTAAACATCAGTGTAAGTCATCAGTCTTACAACTGAAGTTATTTTGGTTTAATATTTTTGCAACTATGACAAAAAAAATTTGTCAAAAGCTGAGCAAGACAATTTTATTTAAAAATTGTTGACTAACAAACAAGAGTAGTAATCCATTTTCAGATGATGTGCCTAGAATATTCAGTTTCCATGACTCAAGCAGAACTGTGATTGTCTACACAGACACCTTGGCTGGGTTTAAAATGAGAGAATAAGATTTTCTTTTGATCATCCTAGTGGAGCTCATCTTATTAAGATACATCTAAACAGCAGCTGATCAGCTCCAGAAAATTCTTTTTCTACAGAATGCCTTCATCTCATTGAAAACGACTACAGAATTATGAAGCTTGTTTATTGGTATTTTGGGTAAAGTATTTTATAGCCTCTAGTGTATCTGAAACAGCCATTAGAGAGCATTTGCTAATATATTTCAACAAAGGCACAGAAGACTTATCCAATTCCAAGATTTGTTTGCTTTTTCTCTACCACTTCCCAAGTTAACATTTTTCTGTATTTCATAAGAGTTAATTACTAAAAGTGAAAATACCCTACCACAAATCTGGGGAGAGGAAGTACAGTGAAATTTGTCCAGTTTTCTGATTCAAGTGTGGGTTCCTCCATATACAGAATTTCAAAGAAGCTATTTCATACATAGACCTGTCTGCAAGTGCAGAGCTGAGAAGAATGAAGAAACTTGAAATGTAATGGGCAGGGGCCTAGGGCAACTTGGACTAAGCTCATAGAAGGAAATAGACTAAGAGAAGAGGGAGCCTCAAAAAGAAAAGCACACATTATGAAAAAAAATACAGTTAAATCACATGTTTTTGTAGCATTTGAAATGATCGAAGAGTAAATTTGCTCTTGCAACACGTAGGAGATGTGTTTGACAACGGAAAAATAAGTTCAACCCTACTTTTTCTATCAAACTGAATCAGCTTCCCACGTTTTAAAAGGAGATCTCTCTCAGACATTAGTGATCACTCTAGAAGATGAACATTTGTAACCTGATGCAAAGCGGAAATGTAAATTAAAGGAGCAAGATATCAAGAAAATTAACTGCAAAGCCATGTGGAAAGGCTACAAGTAATGATAAATAACCAAACACAGACAAACAAAAAGCATGACAATAAAAAATGTTAAACATTCACTTGAACACCTTAGAAAACACTGAAACATTGCCAGGCAATAGTAATTTGACATTGTTACATAAATATTAATGGTGCATCCAAACGCCAAAAGAAGTTCATGATGAATGAACAAGCTGACAGCAACAGTGGAACTCCAGTGTGACTGTCTTTTAGCCCACGGTTCCAGAAATGAAGATGCCAGATAGACAAGTACCAGAAAGACACTGAAGAATCTACAGCAGCAATTTAAAACAAAAGGAATAAAATAATAAATTTTAAAAAGAAAGTTAGAAACAAAGAACAAAGAAAAAGCAAGTCTAAAACAAAATCAAAGAAAGAGAAAATTATAACTAATAGATTTTAATATGCAAGTATGCACTTTATACATAATCACAGTAGATCATACATATGGAGGACTTGCACTGCAACTCCTCTGTCCCTTGAGCAGTTCAAATACACTAAAGCATATGTGAAGCACAAACCATATGTGAAAAATAAGGCTACTTTATGGACTTTCAAATTGGACTCTGAGATACTAGCTATTTTTGAACCTCCCTCCTTTATGTTATTAAGTTGATATAATGTTTTGATATACATTTTATCACTAAAAAGTGCCTTAAAAATTATAGTCTTCCTATGATTTTAAGTTGCTTTTTCTTCTGATATTTTCTCATCCATCATAAACTAATGTATTCATGTGCTAAATTGTTTACTTATTAGTGATTTAACTTATATGTCAGTTCATGCTCCAATACAGAAATGTTCAGTCTCAAGCCACACAGGTTTTAGAAACTAAAAGACCCATTTCCAAATGAAAAGTACAAAAACTCAAGAGTTAGGCAACACTGGTTTTGCTGATGAGTGTACTGAAGCCAGTACAACGATGTTCTGTGATTAAGAATTTGATCCAATGCATTCTGGAGCTAGGTGTAGGATTTTGAACTAAAACATTTCCCTCTTTGTACTTCAAAATTGCTTATTTTTAAATTAATAGGCATACATAGGTAATGCAAATGGCCTAAAATGAAATCAATGCAGTATGTGACTTCCGTACTATAGTGATTTATAACAATGCCCTTATTAGTATCAGTAATGCTAGGATTTGAGATTTTTCTCTTTATTTTTTCTTCTGCTGCCAAACCTAGAGGATATTTTGTTAGTAAAGCCATTTTCCTAACTTAGATGTTATCGTCAGAGTTATTCCTGTGGGACACACTTAGCTGCTACCAGCCAACTAGGAGTTCCTGATTAATTCCTGAAACAAATCTACATCAGTTCTTGTCAGACCAGTGCAACTGCTACTGATCTGACTAGGGAAAAAAAAAAGCTTAAAATTCTAACAAAATGAGCTTAAAGTTCCTAGTCCTTTTTAATCAGTAGCAATTGTCGAATTATCTGCCAACTCCACATGATTTATATAGATGTTGGGTTACATGTAATTCTGAAATATTTCCATTATAAGTCTTTTTCTTTATTTTCACCACCTAAAATATTTATTCGTAAGAATATATTGTTTTCTAATTTGGCCTCAGTATGTAATCACTTCTTAGCACTATATCTTTTGTCAGTTTTGAGATGTGTAAAGACAAATGTCTTCTTTCAATTAAAAGGTCATATTTAATAAACACTCAAAGAAGCCATGGTGATAAAAAAGACCCTGACAGCACACTATTAATAAGGCCTTCACATCCCAAAACACTGACACTCGTTGATCCTGGAACTAACACAATTTCATCAATGGCCCTAAGCAATGTCATATGACCAAGCCAATGCCAAAAATTTTTCCTGTAATTACCATGTTAATTTACACACTCTATTGTTGTTTCTAGCATAATAAACCTTAATGGTCCTGAGACAAACCAAAGTCTGATGCTAGCTAGCACCATACCTGCATATAGCCAGATTTCAGTCTTGCACTGGTGCAGATCTCAGGGCAGAGGCAATGGCTCACAAGTCATGGATAATTTTAAGTTTTACTGTATTTTTTGCAATAGTAATAACAGTGTGCTGCATCTGGCTGAGATCACGGAATCATGAAGGTTGGAAGAGACCTTCAGGATCAGAAAAAATCTTTAACCGCAGTGGAAAAATTGAGGTTCATTTTAGCTTTGGCCCTTCAAAAATTCTCTCCATATACTTGACAACATCTTTGTAGTCCCTCCAAGTTACCTGTTCATCCTTCCAGAGATGCTACACTCTTTTTTTTTGTCACAAGTTCGAGCCTAAGGTCTCTATTTAACCAGGCCGGTCTTCTTCCCTGCTGGCTTATCTTACAGCACAGATAGAAATGGAGTTGTCTTCTAACAGCTTCTAAGGTGCAGTGTTTGGGATTTGTAACTAAACCAGTGCTGATAACACACCAGTCATTGCTGAGCAGCACTGGCACAGTGTCAGGGTCTTCTGTCTTCCATGTTGTCACCTCAGCAAGTGGGCTTTGGATGCACAAAACGTAGAGAGGGAACACAGCTGGGACAGCTGGCCCCAAGTGACCAAAGGGACATTTCATACATACAGCACTTAACAATAAAATCTGAGGGGGATGGTGATTTGTCTGTCAGGTGGATGCTGCTCAGAGACTCGCTAGGCATTGATCTACATTCCTTGGAGATTTATTCCCCTTCCTTTCCTTTATTAAACTGTCCTTACCAACACACAGGTTTTCTCACTTTTTCTCTTCCTATTCTTTCCCTAGTCTTACTGGAGAAAGGGAGCAAGCAGGGAGTGAACAAACAACTATGTGGTGTTTAGCTGCTGGCCTGGTCATCCAACCACAAAGGCATAGGAGAATATAATATACAGAACAATTTTATATGTAGTATTGTGTGTGTAGTTCAATATGGAACTGTCTAGATAAAAGTGATGTGTTCTTAGAAACTCACTTGTTTTGTAGATTAGAAAGGTATACAGACGTGGTTCAGAGCATTAAAGCAAAAATGAAGTGGAAAATCTTTTCTGAAACAAGGTTAGTTTCCTTAAGAATAAAAAATGTTATGAAGATGTTGTAGCTGTCTGTGAACAACAAGAGCTAAATTTCACAGAACTGAACACTGAGCTTTAAGAACTCTGCTTTTGTGCTATAATATTTAGTGCTGGCCTGAGGTTAGGCCAGATCCTAAAGCAGTAAAAAAGCTGAGAAAGTATGACAACCCCAAATACCTCATAATCGACAAAACAAAACAGAATGAATGGACAAAACGACACAAAGAGATGATGTCATACACAATTTCAGCAGCTGAAAGAAGCATTCAGTGAAAGTATAGTTATTTTTTCCTTATTGCCTTTCTAAAAATGACTTTCAAAATAGTTTCAGTAATAATATTTAAACTAATCTCACAGCATGCCTGAAAACTCTTCCATAGTAATTTCATTTTTTAAGTATGTTATTTAATATATATTTATATATGTTATTTAAATTACCTCAGCTCCTTCACTTGAAAAAATCACACCTTCTAGGCACAACCTGTTTTTATCAGAAAAGGGACAAGACAAGACACAAGGACTGACCACTACAATAGACTTGTTTGGCTTAGGGCTATAACATGTAGCATTCTGACCCAAGGGAATCAGAAAGCCTCAGGAGGTTGATTTAATTCTTATGATCCCCAGAGATTACATGTCATTTTAGAGACTGCAGCAGATGCCCCGTAAATAGAACAGAAAGATGTAGAGGACATATAGACCAACCTCACCTTCCTTCACCAAGTTCAGTATTCAAACTTCTGCTGCCAAATACTGAAGTGGTAGTAACATTATTTTACCAGTGTCACACAGGTCACATTTATAAAGTGATGAGTTGGTTTTATTTACGTGTCTACAGTCACAGTTTCTGCTGTAGCTCTAAAATGTATTAATATACATGCTCAAACTATGTGCCTCATAGCTGTGAGTGCACTTGGAACAATTAAGATATTATTATCTTTTCCATTAAGAACAAAGTAAACAAACAAGCCCATGAATATGTCGAACTCTTCAAAAATCAAAAATATACATTCCAGAGAATATTAGTGTGACACCTAAAAATTAGCAGAGATTCAAAGTTTTGAAGGCTAATCCCATGAAAGGGAGAAATACCTCCTGTAAAGCTAGCTATCAGACCAATACATATGATTTAAATTAAATAGTCTTATGTTGATTGGCACTGAGAATTGTGCTCACAGCTTCACACAGATAAGTGGATGATAAAAGCATGCATTGCCTGGAAGAACTGCCTCACCTGATGACCTGTAAGAATTCCATTATACATAAATAGAGAGAAACTGCTGTCTGAATGTAAAAAATAATGTGATACCACAGTTGCATCTACAAACTGATTTTCCACGTCAATTAACACAGGCAAACATGAACACACATAAGCATAACTAAGAATCTAACAGACAAGATCTGAAAAAGTCATTGAAGTGATTTAAAATATTAACATTCTCTTCTATCCTAGTGGCAAAAGGTATCTGCCGATTGCAGTCCAACATCCTAGCCCAACCCAGCCTTTTCCATGGCTCTGAGCTATGGATGACAGATTGTGAACTAGAAAAGGTGAATCCATAACATCCCAAACCAAACATCTGAAGAAGGGTACACAGATTTGCACACTATTTCTTTTTCAATAACAAAAGCTAAACCCATTGCAGCTTTTCTGAAAATCCCTCAAGTCACATAGTGTAAAAAGGGTCTGATGATTTCAGTATTTGCACACAAAACTTAAGCTTCCTGACAGTACTACAGACCTCAGAAAAATCCAGTTAAAATGCAGTAAGAATAATAAGGTACAACGACAGAAATTAGTAACTGGGTTGCATAAAATTTGATAATCTGATCCCTATCAAAGGCAAGATTTGAATTTGTATAACTATGCTGGCTTAAATTGTGCTATTCCTACTAGTGATTCGGGGTGGAAGTCTACCTTGGCTGGCTCCCTATTTCTCCAAAATACCTCATCCTACATACTCTAGCAAAATACCATTCCTTCTGGATTCAAAACAATTGAAAACAAATGGTTTCTTTATAACCATATATTTATGAGTACAAAATTGAGAATGTTCTTTTGACTGCATTTCCTTAACCATCTCCAGGTGCAGAAAACCACAGGGAAGAATACTGAAAATATTTCAACCTGCATTTGACATTATAAGAAAAGGAAATGGAATACATTGTGCTATGTTCTAAAAAAGACATTAATTTATTTACAAATTTATAGACAATTGACTTAAGTCATGGACAGTTTTTAATTTTAGGTTGTCTTCAAAACAAGCATTATTTAAACAAAGATACAGCATTGGACTTACTATAGCCAATTACAATGTAGTTTATATTTCAGTAGAGAACATACTATATATTCTTAACAGTATACTTAAATGTCTTAAAATTCCCTTTGTGAATAAAAATTAAGGGGCTTTGTATTACTGGTTAGCTTTTTTTTTCCTTTTGTTTTCTAATCCTCTCTTGAAAACTGCTTAGCTATCACACTACACTTGAAATCTTGTCTTAAAAATCTGCTTTCCTTCATTACATTCTTTGTAATACCTTTAAGTAGAATTTGTTACATCAGCTGGACACCTCATTTATAGAACAAACAGCAGGTACTTACTAATATGAGGGACCTGTGGTCATATATAATTTTACAGCTTTGCAATTATCTAATCTCTCCTGTACATTAAGCTTTAGGACTGTCAAAAACTTGAACTGCAGACCCAAATGTTTCCAGACTGATGCTTGTTTTTAAGTATCAGCAAACACTCCACAGTTTTCATGGTACTGTTGCTAAATTTTCAGCACAATTACAATGTTTTGTGACCTATAACAGAGAAAAAATAATAGTTTTCTTTATAGCAGAGAATGAGTTGAAATATGTATAATCAGCATGGGATGACAGGCAGAATATTTCTGTCAAAATATATTGGTTTCTAAAATTCTATTTATGTGGAATGGGCAATAATAATAATTTAAAGTCCTATTTACTTCTGCATTTAAGTACTACCTCATTTATATTAATTTTTTGCCTGCTGTAAATTCTTTGGTTTCAACAGAATTTCCTCTGATTTACACAGGTGTTAGCAAAACTGCCATCATTCCTTTAAAACTTCATATATTACAGTTATTTACACAGAGGAAAAAAAAGGCACTGACAGAGATTAGAGCTTCACACATGTGTAGCAAGAGATGCCTGGGATCTTAGAGAGTTTATTATCTCGAACAGCTAGGGCAGATAAAGTCAGCACAGTTGTACCGGATGTAGCAAACAAAGATATTCAGGGCAGACCAAGAAATACCGAGGTGAAGAAACACTCCAAAGGTCACATAGCAGGTCAGTGACCAAGATGTGAAGTACACCACGAAATCCTGACACTCAGCTCAGTGTCTAAGCTTATGCTATCTTCCTGCAGAAACACACAAAAAGCCTAAGAACTATAAATCAGATGCTGTGTGCAAGACCACTGTACTGCTGAAACAAAAGTGTCTGAAACCCAACTTAAGAGGTCAGCTCTGGCATTACTTAGACTCTTAAAAAATCCCATAAAACTTACCAACTGTGTTTCCTTAAAATACTTTAATTAGTTGAGTTTTTTAATATTTCTGTCTTCCTAGAGCTCTTCTTACTTCTCTGTAGCCCTTTTGGCATGTGCCTTGGCGAATCCCCTTAGTTCCCAGCTTCCTAAGTTACTGTGGACACTTCACAAGACCCTGTGTATGAGTGCTTTATGTTCTCCTTGCTTCAGCTCACTTTCTTAGCAACTTGATTGACATACATTGAACAATTATTTCTACATGAACTCTTAAATAAATCATTACTGGAGACCTTTTTCCTCCTTTCCAAGTTTTGTTAGTTTTCCTGTTTTTTTGCCAAAAGGCTTTCTAATCACTTCAAGTCCAGAGCCTTTAGTATGTACTCCTATGTCCATCCCTAAAGTCTTCCAGTTACTCCTTTTTTCAGTCAACATTGTTTCTGCCTTTTAGACCTTGAGCTGGCCACTATCTTTAAACTAAGCATCTTTCTATGTCCAGCAGAGAACTGAGTAAGAGCTTTAAAAAGAGGTCTCTCTAATCCATTCAAAGAAATCCCAGGTGGGTCTAGACCCTTCCAGGAAGTGCAGTACAGAGTCTCCAAGTAGTGCCCAGCTGGTCCAGCTGATCCTGTTTCCACCTCATTCTCTGTTAAACTTAGGTGATTTTTTTTTTTTTAACTGAAGCACAAACAATTTTTGGAGAGTTGGTGAAAACAGTCTCCCATTCAGTTCAAGTTTGCTGGATCTGTTTACACACTATCTACCATTATGGAGTCATGGTCTGTGAAAATGGTTCTCATGCACTCTACAAAAAATGAAAATAGCACCATTATCAACAAAATCACCTGTGTATGTCAGACATACACCTAAACTTTGCATGAGACATGCATGTGCAGCTACAAAAACCTGACATACTTTACAACTTGGTTACATAGTTGAATCATCTAAATCAACATCCCTAAAGTCTTAATACAGAATTAGATAAAAAATAGGATATAAAAACATTCAATATATTTTAAGATACATCTGCTATGGTCTTTACCTATCATACTCAAAAATCAAGGTGAAGTGCTATCCTTCTATGTCTGAAAAAGCAAAGAAAAAGTAGACTAAGGAAAAGCTTTTCAGCACCTTCCTCTTTATTCTTCCTTTTTATTTATCAAGATTTCATCCATTAAGACATCTACATTATATGCTGTTCCTGGCACACTGTATATATCACTAACCATATGCCTTCTGTAAACTGTAAGAATTCAGCCATTCACTTCATTCATTAAAATTCACAAGGCCTATTATTCTGTTTACAGTCTAATAGATATTCACTGTCACTATTCAGGCCTCTGATTCAATTTGCCTAAATCCCAGATGCAGAGTAATCCTGATGGAGATTAGCTTAATTTATCACCAATTTCTTCTCAGAACCAAGAAAGGTTGGTATTTCATAATGAAAGCTGTGTTTCTCCTTTTTTTTCCTGGGGTAGCGTGCACAGTGAAGAAGCAGCAATAAATGCCTAATTTTTTTTAATCGTGAGGTTTTCTTAGTTACACAAATTCTGCTTTGTATACTGGACACCATCTTTTAAGGTGTGTATTCTACAGGTAAGAGTACTGATTCTCATCATAGTGCAACATACTCCTGGAATCAAATATTATGCTGGCTCTGACTGAACAGATTGGCAGACCTATCATGTACTCCACACAATACAAAATAATCACTCTGGGTATACTTTTCTAGGTAAAGTGTTGACAGTTTGGAGTGTAATAAATGAAATATACTTATCTTTTGGCTCTCAAGTGTTCCCAGTGGGAAAAATTTTCTAGCAACTTGAAGTCATATTAAAGGTGCCCACTTCCAAATCAAAACTGACAGTGCTGATTTATGTGATAATATCTGCTGTTGCTTGCAAAATGTCCCAGTGACTTGCTGAGGAAATCTTTGTTTGGTCAAACGACACTTCCAAATTGGCACAGTTCAGATAAAATTGCATAAAATTTTCAAAATAAGCCAGTTTTCATCTGTACAGCATACCATAGTTCTATTTCTACAAAAAGTTAGTCTGTTTTTGCCAAGTACTGAATTTTACAGTTACCCATTACGTGGTTTTTTTCAGATAAAGAAGCAAATGATCATTCTGCATCTGATCTGGGTACCCATCTGAAAAACCGTGTCCCGTCATCCTGGGCCCAAAGACGTTGGAGCAGTAGTACTGCCAGGAAAATTGAATCCACAGGGTTTGATAATACATTCAGCAACAGGAAAGTTCTGTGAAGAATATCTCTTGCTGTCTCACTGTAACTGGAGAATTCTGAGAGTCCCCTGCAAGGATTTCCTTCTGTTTGAAGAACTGACTTTGTGATTGAAAGTACAGACAGTAGCAATGTACTTGTGTTGCTCTCATGTTGTAAAGCAGCCGATAAAAACCAGTGAAATATTTCCCAAATATTCATGCCTTCCAACCCAACTAATTATGTCTAATTTTTTAAAAGTTTTGTTTATAGATAAAGAGCAAATAGGACATGATCTGTATACACCTATCCTGAGAAGAATACATTTCCTAGCAATGTTCTATCTTGAACCAACACAGAACAGTTCAAGAGAAAAAGACAATGATAGTAAATAACAGGAATTTGCCAAATAATAGAATTTTTTTATGTGGCCAGTCATTAATTCCCTATTGTTTACAACAGGACAAAGTTTCATTTAACATTTTCAGTTAGCACTGCCACCAAGGCACAGTCCCAGCATCTCCAGCCTGAAACCATTTAAACCTGTCCCTGTTCTGACCCTCTGTGGTACACAAAAGCTGGTGGTGTGGGTTTTTAGAAGGTTAATTGAATTTTCGTGAACTAGCTCACAAGTGACCCAGATAATATCTATGATGACATTTCAGAAATGGAGTAGGGAGGTTCACTCGGGGCTGTAACTTTTCAACAGAAGTGTTAACTTATCTAAACCTGTATTTCGAACTACAGCCCAAGATAGCAGTGAGGAAATAAACCACAGCAAAACTTACGTCAGTATTCAAGGTAAACTGCAGAAGGGTAACAGAGGATATACAAGGATATAGGGTAAACTGACTGAATGGCAAATAACTGGGAGAACACCACTTGGCCAAGCAGAGGCGATATAAGTCCTCTGACACATGTGGCTGGTGAACACAGATGTATGTCAAACAAGAGAGCAGGGGGGAAGTGCACCTAGCTTAAGCCCTGCTCTGAGTAGCCAAAATGAGGGCAGCTGTCTTAAGAGGCTGAGTGTTAGATCCCAGCTTAGATCCATTAAGCTTGCCAAGTGAACTGCCATGGGTCTTGATTTTGGCAGTCAGTTTTATCAGATGGTTGTACTGGAGACCTATCAAGAACAATGCCAGAACATACCAGATGTGCACTGTGCTGCAGCGGGTATCCTCTGTGGAAGGCACACAAGTCCCAAACGACAGAGGCATTATGGAAGTGAGAAGTGCACTCAACTGATTTCAAAGCATTCAGCTGCCATCACCTACTCATTACCGCCACAGCTGAATATAGATGCCCTATCAAAACAATCCTTGTCAAGTTCAGAAAAGTTCTGATAGTCTCATGCTCAGGCAGGTGTCATCACTGCAGATTAAAATGAGTTTTGCTGATGTACAAGTTGAATGGGACAGACAACACTACTGAGTCTTGGCCTACAAAGGTCTCTAACAGAAACATACAGTCAAAGTCTAGAGGAGCGTAAAAAAAAGAACATGCTGGAACACAGAATTCATGCAGGATTTTGGACACTTTCATAATAAATGAATATGCTTTACTGTATTTTGGATAGAAATCCAGTCATGCAGTCTAATAGCAATTTTTTAACTTCATCCAGTGGCTGTTTTCTGCATGAGTTCTCACAAGTACTACAAACACACAACAAAGAACATTTTGCTCCGGTTGCTGCACTGCACATAACTGGCAGGATCCACCTGAGGATCGGAGAGTACATGTTATAGAAAATCCTGAGCAATGGTGCACCATAAAAATTGAATGCAGGATTCAAAGAGAATTTATGGTGCTGATGGAAGGAGGACGGGATAAAGACATAAGCTCTAGAAAATGCATCTGAAGTACTCTTAGAGCCACCTGATCCCCCTTCCACGTAGTTTGCATTTTTCTGTAACAAAAATGCTTTATTTGGCCTAGTTGACATTCACTATTATTTCTTAGTCTTTATAAATGCCATGGAAAAATTTTATCAGGATATGAATTTTGTGAAAATGTTGAATAATCAAGTTTAGTTCTGATCATTATAGAACTCTAAAAAATACCTACATGTTATGATTTATTTTTTCAGATCAACTGCACTAGCTATTTTTAATGCATTTAACATACTACTGACATTGCACAGCCTATTTTTTAAATCTGAACATCTCAGCAGTAGATGAGATCATCTTAAAAAAATTATATTGAAACAAATAGTAACCTTTATCAACTGACTTGCACTACTCTCCAGAAAGAAACCCAGATTTACTCAATACAGGTTGCTTCCATAAAGGCATTCTAAGAAGTATAACTATACTCCCATGCTTTAATACTTTAATAATTGAATTTTGTATCAGTATTTTATCCAGAATTAGGTCAGACTAATGAACATAAAATACTGCCTTTTCTGAATATTGACTCAATATTATCATTCTTTTAGACTCTAGGCAGAGTTATAATATATATGCACTAACTTTGAATACTTATTCAAAATGAGGATCAGCAAGAGAAAAATTTCTTAACCAGCTCTATAAAGCTGTAAGCTATAAAAATTCTCAATTCAAAAATACTACTTCTTTCTAGAAAATCTTCCCTGGGCTACTAATGGATTAAGGATGTTGCAGCATCTTCATAAGACATCAGCCTACTTCATTCCAGAAACAAAGAGAAACTTTCATTGACCTCTGTCTTTACATAGTTACACAGTTGTTTTATCTAATAATAGATTTTATCTGCCCTGTAATAGCTACCTTAGCAGTAGTATATTTTAAAATCCTGCCTGTTTACTACTGTTCTTGGCCTTGGTACCCACATTTTTCCTCTTGACTTCCTTAGTCTCTTCTCCATCTTTTATATTTTATTGTTGCTTATATTTTCAGGTTATTATCTATAACCCATTTTCCACTTCATTTATATTGCCTTTTATTTCTAAATATTTTGCTCTCTTTCCTACCAAAATGAAATAGGTATTTATAAGGAGCTACCATCTAATTATGCAAGAGTGGTTTTTCTGGTTACTTAATAAACTGTTACCGTCCACGATTTCTATTCATATTTCCTACTAGCCTGTATTTTCTTCATAACAGCTTTGGAGAAATGAACTGCTTTGAATTAACCTAATTCAGGCATCCTGTTGTTTCCCACTGAAAGTGATTCAGGACATAATGCCTGATCCCTATCCTACACTCCAACAAAAATAAATCCAGTAATTACTTAGAACATATTGGATTCAGCAGCTTTTGTTTACAAGTATTCCTTTCACCTTTTTTAGAAACTATTACTAGATTCTATAACCTAGTGATGTTAGTTTGTTGCCTAAGTGTCCCAAACTGGGGTGACAACAGCAATGAAACATTTTATTACATTGCATTACAAATACATGCTCAACTAGTAACTCATCATATCCTCTAACGTGATCCAGTGGTGCATACTGGACTTCTACCAGAAACCTCTTCCCTAGGTTTTCAAACTTATTATCTTGACCCAAATAGATCCAAGATCCTGTGGTTCTGTGTTATCAGTAACTCCAAAAGCAAATAACACTGTCCGCTATGAACAGTCACACTCTCTTCTCTGAAGTTTCCCTGTTCTCCCATTAATAGCTGTAACTATTAATTAGAAGCTCTGAAATAATTTAGTTGTTGTATGTTAAAAAAGAACTGTATAATGTCACAAGAGACATGGAAGGGCTAGAAAAAGTAACTGCATTCAATTTATGAATGAGGAGAAAATTACACTTGCACTCTGAAAAACAAGTAAAGCTTATGAAGTGATCAGAATAGCAGACGAAGATTAGAGGGTCATACAGTTTTGTTAACCTGTTTAAGTGATACATATAAGTTAAACTTGATTTCTACATAGAAAAACTTATTTGAGTCACAGGAACCGGAGTGAGAATCAAGAACAGGGGACAAAAACTGACGGCTATCTGGAAGAGTAGAAACAAGGGACAGGAGGCTTCAAAAGAAGAGCTCCTCTTCAAGAGGAAGGAGTACTGCTACTTATTACAGTAAGTACTATCACAATACCTTGTTATAATACCCGATACACAAGAGGTATTTTAACAGGATTTACTTGATATACTGCACAATTCCATTGAATCACCAAAAATGTTACTTTTTTACAGTGATATATTGTTATCTGAGTTTAGCACCCAACTAAACAAAGTAGTTTACTTATAGACACTATCTTTGTCTTCAAAAAATCTTTCCGTAGAGGAACAGTAGTCAGCAAAAATGTTACTTGAAATATGCATGCATATTCTTTCTATCCAGGCAAGAAAGTAGTTATTATTAGCTAAATATAATTAGTAATATTATTATTATTATCACTATTGTTGTTATTATTATTACTATTGTTATTATTATTATTACTACTACTGCTTGAAAAGAAATTTTCTTATTAACATTTTTTTCACATATAGTGCAACCATGCAAGTGCTACTGAATATTCATGGTAATTAACAATGAAGCTGTCATCTTATTGAACAGTGAATGAAGTTATCATAATAGATGCTAATAGGTGATTCTGCTCACTACAGCTATTTTTAAGAACAGAAGATCTTTTACTTTCTCATTTTCTATTTCTGAAAAACTTTTCATTACAAAAGTATGTAAAATATTGATAGTATGATTTGTTTATCTCCTTATTTCTACACCTGCTACTTCCACTTTATTCAATGCAGACATTCCAAAACTCATAGCAGTCTGAATGGACACTGAATTGCTTCTCTCTGTTATCAGTGACATAGGAGTACTTAATTAAAAATAATAGATAATACATTAAATTAATTCAGGCTTTCCCATATTTAGCCAAAAATAAGCATGCAGCTGTGGAAAGAACACCTTTTTCTTCCTCTTAGAGTAAGCATTCAGTATTAGAAGAAACCACATTTTCTCTCATGAAAATTTAGTTTGTTCGAGAATAGGCAGCATATTTCTGAATGAACGGGCATAGGGATCAGTTTTACACTTCTTTTGCAACAGTTTCATCAAAAGGCAAACAGAACATAGCCTTTATTTTAAACACAAACTTTAAAAATAAAATAACTCATTTTTCAAATAACAGGCACTTTTTTTGTGAAAACCAATCATTATTTTCACCTTAGATAATTTAGCTTATGAATTCTTTGAATTTAGGATTTTAAAGCATATTCAACATCATTCAGTCTTTTTTTCATAAAGAATCTCATATGAACTTTGCAATTGAACTGAACATGAGATGATTTCAGGCAAATGATGAAGGTCTGAAAACTGCCACGTAGTGTGACTTTTCATCTGATGATGACAGAAAGAAGATGTAATACACAAGTATTTAAGTTACTAAATTTCAATCCAGAGTTTAAAGTTATCCTTGAAGGGATAACTATACATGCCTTCTTTTTCGAGTGCATCAAAAATACCATTACTCTTTACTTTGAATGCTTCAGACTTGCTCAAACATATCTGAAAGCAGCTCACTTCTACAGAAATCCAAGAGCAGTAGAGAAGTGGATCTGTTTCATGGGCTATTAAGCAATAGCCTCCTTTGAAAGTTGGTATACAGTAGTTATATGCTAAACTAATAAAATCAAAATTTATTCTGAGTTGGAAGAGACCCACAAGGATCATCAAAGTCCAACTCCTGGCTCTGCACAGCACCATCCCCAAGAATCACACCATGTGCCTGAGAGCACTGTCCAAACACTACCTGAACTCTGTCAGGCTGGTGCTGTGACCACTGCCCTGGAAGGCATTTGAGGAAACAATATTCTACATACTGCTCTTAAAACTGCTTTCGACTTTGCAACACAGAGGCTTCCTTATTTAGTATTTCTAAAACAAGAAGCACATGCATATGGAAAATGAGGTAATTCACAGTAATCAATAGATATGAATTATTATATTAAATGCATTGGGATTTTTTTTGCTGCAAAGTAATCTGATACACAACTAAGCATGGGTTTTTTTTGGGAACAAGTATACAGCAGCCGTATATTAAAAGATGACCAGTAAAAGTTACGTAAGTCTTTGAAAGTCTGGGAGAGAGGCACCGATTCTTTCTCCTCGTTCAGACCAGACACCAGAACACTGCAGGAACTACAAATATTGTTCTGGAACAGGGAACACATCAAAGCCTTGCCTAATCTTTTACATTTTGCTTTCAGTCAAAAATACGTTTATCCAGGTGAACACTCAAAAGAAGATCAACATTCAAACCTTCACAAATGTCTTGAACTCTTCTACTTTGCCACTGGTGAGCAGCAGCTCCTTCTGTAGAGTTTCCAAAGCCTGTGCACTCTGTTTAGCCAAGCCATGTAGTTGTTTAGATGCAGCAGTTTCAAGGTCAGTCATAGCACATTCAGTCTCAATCATTTTGCTCTCTAGTTTGGTAAGCTTGAGATCCTGAAACGCACGCACAGAGACACAGCAATGCTATGATAAAAGCTGATAGGGATGTATGGTAGATTACAAAAAAACGAATGAACAAACCAACCTCCCACACCATGGCTGCCATCACAGAATATTTCACTTCCAACATATAATATGTAATTTCATGGCAAAAACCAATTTTGGTTTCAGTCGTTGTGCCCATGTTTCAGTATCTAAATTTCAGTGGTGTGACTGAATAATATCAGAGAAACAGATTACTGCTATTCTGCTATTTTCTCCCTTTCTGTACTGAAAGTTTAAGCTGATGACCTTGCAACTTTTCATTTGAAAGTAAGGTATGAAGAAGTTCCACAGTGGAGACATCAAAACTCTAATTATACCTTTTTCTCCAACTCATCTTTAGCCTTGTGATACATCTGCTCATACTGAGACTTTTCTTTCATAGCTACATTAAATCTTTGTTTCAGTGAGTCAATGGAAGCTTTTCTATCTTCAGCCAGTGTCTCCACCTGAAATAATGAAAGGCCAAGAGCACTGGTTACCAAGACAGAAGACTTAAAAATTAGAATAAAATCAGAACTATATTACATAACATATACAACTACAAAAATAACTTCATTGAAGTATCTTTTTCTGAAATTGCAGACTTTAATAAATCACTGCTGATCTAGCAGAGATCAGTTTGCACACAATCTTGTTACATAACGTTTTGACTTTTATTAAATATAAAAAAACCTCTTCAATTGCAGAGCTGTTTGTTCATATCTATTTTAGACTTACAGTAATTGCAGAAGGGAGTAAACTACAAATTCCACTAATTTCTTTTGTCAGAGATAAAACCATACATTCAAACTCAGTTGAGAAAATAAATGTCGATATGTTAATAGTCTGTAAAGCTTCTTTGATAATGATTATCCAATGCAAACACTGATTGGGGGTAAAATGAAAAAAACCAACCCTCCTAAAAATCATTCAGCTTTCCTATAGTGCTAATCACAAAGTTTTCCTGACAATATTGAGTAACAGGGAATTTCTTTGATCTTTTGCTGAAGATAATGTAAAATTTATCAAGCTGATTTTCCACATGGAATAATCAAAATAATGTGTGGAATATAATTCTCTGGAAATGCAATGCTTAAAATAGTCGAAGTATAGCACTAAAGCACATCATTCCATGCTAAATCTTTTATCTAAAACCAAAACCTGGTATTTTTCTCATGTCATACCTTAGCTCCCTTGCTTACTTATGTTCTCACTTTCTGGCTATGGATTTCTTAATAACACCTTATCTTTAGCATGGATGGTTATATAGTAGCTCTCTTTGGAGCTGAAAATGCTGTATGACTGCAAGCAGAAATAGGGCTTGTGATATTCAGCAAGCACTTGCATTCTAGGCAAACAAAAGCAAACTGGCACACTGTTTATTTCTATTTTGGGTTCATAAGCTGCATAACCTGACAGACAACCTAACATCATGATCTTTTTCTGGCACTAAAGGCCAAAGTGCAATACATCAATTGGATAACATAGAAATATACCAAACCATATACAAGTTCTCTTACCTTCTGTGAAATCATTCTAAAATTTTGCTGGAGAAAATAATTTGCTATAGAAGTCAAGCACTACCTACACAGTTAGAACTACTTGAAGCTAAGAACTGTGAATCATTCATAACACTGCAGCAGAAAATAGATTAACATATTAAAGCATTTAACTACTATAGCCAGGAGAGATGCATGGACTTCATTAGCATATGTCATGTAAAATTGCCCTTGTTTCAAGTCTACTATATTTTATGAACTTACAGTGCATTAAACTAAATCCCACTACTTACAGCATATCCTTGCAACTGTGTGTTCTGAATACTTTAATATTTAATTACACCTATAATGAAGAGAAATTAAATTATGCCGGATCCATTCAAGCTATCACCATATACTGATTTCATACAAATTATAGTGGAGGGAATTACACCCTTCAATTAAGTGTATGTTGTTTGTTTTAAGCAATATATTGATTTAATGTGTATAGTGTGTTGAAATAACTTCCGTAAATCCACCAGTTTGCGTTTTTCCAAAAACTAGGAATAGCAGGAACAAAGTACCTTTCTCTCAAGACTTTCCAATGTTTCATTTGAGATTTTTTCATTTTCTTGATTTGTTTTTAGGCGAGACCTTAAGTCTTCTATCAAATGTCTTTTCATAGTAAGGTCCGTCTCAAACTGAGAAATTCTGCAGGGGAAGAAATTGGACTGCATATCACTGTTAGAAAATTTGGTTAATATGCAACTAAAAGGTATAAAGGCAGTAGACAATCTATCATGTCTGTAGCTTTAGAATACTTTTAAAAATAAAAGCTGATGCAGTTCTTGCAATTTACCCCGTTCTCAAGTACTAAACCCAGTTTTTCAGTCTCTTATTAAACAGACCTATTTCTAAATATGCAATATATTTGTGATTTGCTTTTTTGCTTGTCTGAACTGATATCACAATAATTCTTAAACTATTCTTTTAAAAAAGCGAAAATAAACCTGCTGAGCCCACAAAATTTAATTAATTAAATTCCTTTGATGTCTCAAACAATCATTCAAACAGTATTTTTTGCAAAATTATTTTCAAAAGAAAGTGAAATGGGAAAGCCTCCTTTCATCCAACTGAGTAAAACACAGAAAGAGTTGAAAAAACTCTCTCCGTGTGTCAGATGAGATAAAATGCAAAACCTAGAAATAACATCAGCTTTTATCAGAAACTTCTCAAAAAAACCCCAAAACTCTGATGTACTAAAAAGTAATCTTTGTTCAATGAGAAAATTATGCCTTATACATGCTTCCACTATTACAACACAATTAGTATTTTAAATACAAACATAAGCAACACCTAAATATGTCCAGATATCTGTATCTTTTTCCAGTGAAAGCAAAATGAATGGTAGTATGTTCAGGAATACAACACTGTTAATACAATGTCAATACCATATTAAAAAAACCCCTAGGAAAACAGTGCATCTAAAAATATCTTCGATCTATTTCACCTTTACACTCTTACTGTTATTTTGGTTATTAGATCTTACAGCTTATGAAAAAACAGTACCTATTTTACAAAGAAAGCATGCTATCCAATAGCTATTTTAAATTTAAAATCTTAGGGTGGAAAAATTCAGTTTCACTTTGAAACAGAAAATAAACAACACAATTTAAGCATTTTAAGAGCTCTCTGTTTTTCAAATGAAATTATTTCAGATAAGTAAACTGAATTTTTTCTTCAGTTAAAAAACCAGAATGGTTAGAGAAGTTAAACTCTTGGGCAGACAAGAAATTCAGATACACTAATAGCTTTTTTATAGTTTATAAAAAAACTGTACTGAAGAACAGTATTGTATCTGTTACACCAGGTAGAATAAAAATCTCAGTTGCATACTTGACAATTTTTGAATTTCAAAATGAATAGCAAACCTTAATCAATTAAAATAGAAACAAATACAACTGTCCTTTTGAACCTTTTCATGAATATAAGAGTAGCTATTTAATCTTATTTAAGCATCTGAACCTTGACGTGTCTCTTAGCCCCTACACAAAGAATTACTGAATTTGAAAGACTGTGTTTAACAGTGCTGAGGAATTCCTTTCAACTTACATCAAGGATAAAATAGCCTACTCTAGAGTCCGAGTTCCGACTTAAGGTATCCTTATTGCCATACAGATACTGTAGCTAGATAATCACTCATCTGTTTAAAAAACCCGCAATTTAAGCATATACTGCTCCACTTTCCAAAAACCCCTGTAACAGTATGCAAGACTGCAATATAAAGAATACATCGTTTTCTTAAAAATCGAACAACAGTTAACGTTCTAGCGATTTTACAGCTGCCACTGGGTGGCACCAGACACAATGGATAGAAGAGTGACCATACTCCGCTTGTAGTTCCTGAATCCGTTCTTTTCTCTGGACTTGATTTTTTAGTGACTTAATGGTGGTCGATTCTCTAGTGGTTTCCGTATTCGAATTCTGTATCGAAAAATATTAAAATATAAATGAAGTAGATTGAACGTGATCACAGTCAACAGTAAATTTTGAAATAAAATTATCTGTGTAGATTTCCATATATTTTATGAAGGTTCTTAGAAATTAACTGGTAAAAAGGAAGATTCTTGCTTTCTAGAAACACTTAAGCAGAAGTGCATTTCTTGGAAAATATGATGAAAATCAGTACTTTTCCACTGTTGTAATAATATATGGTTAATAGATGTTCCCCGGGACACTTGCAAGCACCAATCAGGACCACATTTTCTCTCGCACAGCATGGTCAGAAGAAAAAGTAACAGAAGAGAAGTAAAACTGGATCTTCATTTGAACCACATCTTTGAATGGTATAGTTCTACAGCACAAGGAGTCTACATCTATACAGCACAAGAATGTCCAATAATTTCTTTCATCTCAAGTATTAGGAAATACAAGACAATTTACAAGACTGGTTGTTTTTATGTCTCCTGAAATTCAAGGCACAAGACAAAGACATTTCCATTTGGCTGTACTAACACAACAACAAGCAGGTATGATCCTAATTTTCAGGCACATGTCATTCCAGTGAAGGACAATTACACAGCTGTTGGCCATTCCTCACTTGTATATACTAAGAAAAGATGTGCCTCTATGCCTCCATGAAATTACATGTATCATCTACCCAAGATCTACATTCAGAACAACTGAATCAGTCTACAGAAAAAAAAAAAAAAAGGAAATTTAACTAAGTAGTCATTTTAGCAATCTGAGCATATGCATTGACTGCCACTGCTGAAATTGCAGCTCAAACACACCACATTGAGATATTTAAGAACTCCAAAAGGTGTTGCCAAAAGATACATGTTAAGCACATGCACAACATATATGCATGCCTATATGTATACAGATTCAGCCGCTGTACTATAGATTTTTACTCACTATGTGTAAACAATAAGCAAACAGATCAGACATGCTGTAAACAAAGATACTTCAGGAGAATTTCTCTGCTTGGTGCAGACTTGTAATGCCTATTAACATTAATGGGAGTATTGTACATAACTCTGTGTACCTCGAGGGGAGTATATATTCTTGTGTGCATAGTTAGACGTAAAATATTGTTCTTAATAACTTGTCTAGTCTATTTACTATTATTATAATGTGAGGTATAACCAGAAAGTTGTTAAAATTATGTATGCTAGCAGAATATTCCTGAGTTTCTCGAGACCTGTTTGTGGAGCTTGAGTTCCATTAGTGTAAAGCACAGCACCCAGTTATATGGTTTACACACCAGACGTGAACTTGAGTACGTAGGTGGGCCCCTGCACATGTTCAGAGGCAAAGACATATGCTGACGGTATTTTGCTTCCAAACTCACCACCCACACTTAACACATTTCTTCCTATTGGCAAAGATACAAGGAGTCATTACATACAACATAAACAAACACTGCAAAGACAGTGCTAAGGAAAAAAAAAATAGCTAACAAAACCAGGTACTTGGAGATTTTGAGCTGAAAGGAAAGCTTTTGCTACTTACACATTCAGATATTTAAGACAGTAACTATGTGTCTCCTTTTTAAGTCAGCTAGAGAGCTTGGAACAATAACTGGCAACCCTTTGACAAATTCTTCTGCTAAAAAATGACTTGCAGGACTTAAACTAGCCTTAAATAAAGTTAAAAATTTTAGAAACTTGATTTAAGTAGTTTTTGAGGCCCTTATATTTAAAACTCTCATCCAATTCAGAAAACAGTGAATTTACTCTACTACTTAGCATTTGGGGTCACAGACTATCTCCATCCTAAGTATAGTTGTGCATACATGATTTATTTTTTCATTAAAAATTTAATATATCTTTAAGAAGAAATTAAAAGTCATGCTAGTATTTTTGATATCAGATTTATATATGCTTGCTAAATGTTTCCTCTGCTGCAGAAACAAAAAACCTTTGATTTTTCAGCAATTTATTTTGCTGTTCACATTCGGCAGACAAATAGAGTAGGTTTCTAGCATGGGTGTTACTCTTAAGCTATTTAAAAAAAAAATTCCCATTTTCTTATTTTTCCTACTTGCATAGATCAATTGACTGCAAGGTTTCTGGATAACGAAGATACTCATCTAAAAGGTACAACACTAATTAACAGAAATTACCACCCACTAGCAACAGAAGCAGATTTGTCAATCCCAAATCTAAAAACAATACTCAAGAAGACAATGTGCATGGTTTTAAGACCTCTTTCTCATAATTAAAGTAGATCAATTTATGTGCCTTTTCATGGCTACTCCCTGCTGGCCTCATCTCTTTATCAATGTGACCTACCTTTACTAATCCCTGAATTTAGATGTTATGCATCCAGTGTGCAATAGCCAGGATCTGTAATACCATGATTACCATCAACAACGAAGAGGTCTGAGCATTAACCACATCTCGTGTGCTAGCACAGCTAATCCAGCATTTAGAGTCAGCTATGTTGACCACGTAATACAGCCTTTTCTTCTAGCTGATCCTTTGGCTACTGTGGAGTTTTTTCTAGCAGCATGAAGCTGTACCATTTTGACCTTTTCTTTCCTCTACTATTTAACAGAAAACAATGGGAAAAAAACAACTTTAAGACATTCTGTTGCAAATATATTTCCTCTAGTGAGAAGAGAAGAAAAATTAATATGTTTGAGCCAGGCCACCTGCTGAGAAAGTCCAATCCAGTATCTACATCATTCACACGCAACAGAATCACTGGAGACTGAAAAATGAAATCATCAGCACGTCAGTATTTCCCTACCAGCTAATCCACAAAAATACAAATTAGAAAAAAAAAAAAGTTCCTACGAAGACAAAGACAGTAGTAACACACACACAATAGTGCTGCTCCATTAGCTTAAATTCTTTGCTTCCCTTTCACAGACAGCTATTGCTTTTCTTCTTCTTAAAGGAAGGAAGGAATCAACCGAATTCTCATCAAACTAATTCCACAGCACCTTCCAACAAGATGTACTTTAACACCATGCAAAAACCCAGCAAGGTTCCTTGCCTGGCCTATTTGATCTGCAGAAATTGTTTTAATTGTAACTTTTAGTTCTGTCTGTGACTACGTTTCTACTTACCATCAAAGGCAATCTAATGCCTAAGCTGCTAATCACTGGCTACGATATACAAATGTTAGCATATGTGAGTATACGTATGTCTTCTTGACCCAGTTATGAACTACTGCTGATACGAATTATCCTCAGCACTAGATAATCTGTTCTGTCATCTTTAGTTTGCACTGCAGCTGTTTCATCTCTAAATCAATGTTCTTTGAAGGAGCTGGTGTGGCTTCACTCTTGCCAGCAGTTTGAGACAGATGTTCTCTCAACTTTAATTTTCCTTGTAAATCCTCCTCCTGTTGCCACTTGGCCAGGTTGGAGGTCAACACCTGTTTTAAAAAGAGAATAAACAATCACAGTTTCATCCTAAAAATATTTCTGCTTGATCATATGAGATGCTTCTCCAGTTTGGCATTCAAGAGGAATGAAACAGTATATATTATCCATAATTACATTGTGTAGCTGTTGGTTGAATTCTCTAGTACAGGCAAAGATCAAATCCAGCAGGAAAAAGAAGTCTACTACCATTAAAAACAAGCAGTTTTTTAGGGCAAAATAAATTTTTACTGAATATGTTACTATTTTAACCACAAAAACCAAAAATTGTCATACAAAACTGTAAGAGAAGTTACTGTTGAAATCTGTTTACTCAGAGCCCCTCTGGAATTCAGCAATTATTTTTACACAGAATATGAAGAAATACCATGGTGTCTCAGACACCAGTGTGAATTAAGGGTGGTTAAATGTCCAATCTGTTATAATGGTGGCCACTGTAAGCTCATTTGAATTGCTGTGTTGACAACTGCTATAACGCACACACTCTTTTCTTGGCTTTTGTTTTGGTATTTGTAGGGCTTGTAGAGGTTAAAGCAAAGTGGACCAGCTGCACTAAACATCTCCTGGTTGGCTGGTCTTTACCTACGTGTTATTTCATCCCTTTCAATATACACACCATAGCCAGAGAACCACATATTCCATAACCTTGACTCTAGGGCTGAAGTACTTAAATGGTAAAAGACAAGCTGGAGCAGGACAGGATAACAGATGTTAGTTGTTTATTCCACTGGGTAGGTCTTACCACCCTATACTGCAGCCAAAATGCCTCTCACTTAGCAACATAAATGCAAAGTCCAATTAGCAGACGAGCCTTGTTAGGGATTTAGTTCAAATAAATATCATGCAAACAAACTCTCAGTCTTGTTGCACTTGACTGACAACCAACAAGACTTACTCAATCGTTGTATCAATATATTTCACATTACTTCTTACAGAAGTAATGTTTTAAATAATTGCTTTAATTTAAATAATATTGAATGTTGTTCTGCAAAAAGGGGAACTGAAATAATTGCCATACTAGTGATTAACTTCCACAAAACTGTAGTCAGCTGAAAGCCAACAATGGCCTAACAGCTAGCTCTCTGCTCCTGAAAAGGGTTATTAAAGTGCTATCTTATTATTCCAAATAAGACTGTAATATATTATCTTAACATAAGAAATAATTGTACTAAATTGTATTGAAATATCTCAAAGTGCAAAAAATCCCTTACTTTGTGAAGAATCCTGATCAGAAACATGAGAAGATACATGACGGCTTGAAATAGCTAAATGTGTACCTGATCATACGCTGGTGCCAGACAAAATATCCAAACAAAAAAAGAATTCCAAACCACAGAAACACACAAAAAATCCCCCAAAATCCAACAGAATATGAAAAACCCACCCCAAAAAACAAACCAAAAAACCACAAGAAAAGTGAAAGTTAAGGAGAGTATTCTGTTCTCAAGCAATTTATTATTGAACTTACAAATTAGATTTTATTCAGCTTGATGTTATTAGAAAAAAAATATCTATATATGTGTTTATAAAAACATACACTCCCATGATAATAATCTGATGATCATATATATACAGATAAAAAAGAGTCACATTTATTCCCATTATGAATAAGAAAAGAATACTTGTAGATTTTGCATTAGCCTAAAAAAATATCATGGGTACAAGGTAAATTCATCTGGTATTTAAAGTTAAAAGTCTAACAGTATTTATTTCATATTCACTAAGTGCACTTATTAAAGTCAGTGGGCATTTTACATATGTATCTGAGGTAAGTACTGTTCTTAGTGAAATGGTTATTAATCTTTCCATTCCCTTCTGTGTCTGCTGTCATTATTAAACAAGAGATAGATACTGTATTTTCTAATTGACTATTCCTTAATCTGATATATTATTCTCATAATTAATACATTCACAGAGCAAAAGATAAAATAAAGGCTATTTCAATAAGCAAAACCAGTAGAAGTACAGAAGGACATAGTATAGAAAAATACAAGGATTATGTTAATTTGTCCAGTATAACCAATATTTCTACATTCAGAATTTCATGATTCAGTGTCTCTATAATAAATTATTCATAAAAAGAAAAGCAAGGAAAAAAAATCATAGCTAGATCAATATCTCTGTTCAAAATTAGAAATGCCCCCCTATCTGCCCAAGATAACTCGTGACTCTCAGAAGTTTCTTACGCTACTGCTGCTGACAATATGCATCAGTTCTAAAACGTCACGAATTGCACTGGTCACATTCTCAAAAATTATAGCAAATATATTCAAAAAGAAAAGGTCTTCATGGGACCACTGCTAAAGATGACAGTTGGTTATAGAAACTACTTAAGGAGGTAGGAAAAAAGAATTTGAAATAAGAATCTACATAAATTCAGAAACAGCATAAGTACTCCAGGGATAGAGTGAAAGTAGCATATGATGTACAAAACCCCCAACTCGCAAAAGCAGACAGGCACACAATTGCAATCAGAGATTTCACAGAAGCTGCCTCCTAATACTTCTGTAGACATTGTACAGAACTGATAACTCTACTGCATTACTCTTCTATTTTTAATCTATTGAACAGTAGTAACGTGAAAATCCTGTGTAAATCCATGTGGGATGTAAAAAACAGCCCCCTTGCCCTATAAAGATATTTATGCCTCAAATATATTCCTTGCATTTACTTAAGAAATAAGTTCATTACCCTGGTGTTCCTCACTTTTCCTTATATTTTAGGTCAAACTTTTTATTATTTTTTCCTTTTTTAGGCACAATGGAAGTTTTGTGTGTGTGCTATCATGCACACAAATCCTGAATGACAGAGTAAAAAGAATTTACTCCAGGCGAAGAGGTCACCAGGATGAAAGGTAGAAGAATCTCAAACATCAGCTAGACCAGATGTTGGTAAAGGCAGCCTACTGCTGTTCCCCAATGATGTAGCGGCCTTTGTCTGCTGCACCTCCTCCAGAGCGTTTTTGGCTTAACAGATGTTTATCGGTTCAATATTTTAACATCCATCTATCTTAATCTCCTTGCTCCTGGTATCCCCATGGCACTGTTCTGCTGTTCACAAAGGAGTAGTGATGAAACCTCAGTTTCTGTGTAGTCAGTATAAAACTTGAAGTGACTCAGCAAGGCTTTTTACCCTCTGCTCAGAAAGACAGTGTGTGGAACACCCAGTGGGTTAACACAGGAAGTTCCTGGAATGGCCTATTGTTCCTTGGCATCACAATCACTCCATAAGGGCTTTGAGCTCATTTTACAGAAGTCACTATTCTACTGCAACTGGCATGTATGAAAATAACATTTCTGTTGGAAGCAGATGATACTGTACTGCTACAGAACTCACACAATCCCATACATTTATATTTGCAAAATACATTATATAAAAAAATTATAAAAGAGGCTGTAAGTCAAGCATTCTTGACACACTTTTTAAGCAGTGACATAATCTTATTTTACTTCTCATTTTGTAAACCAGCTAAAGTTAATATACTCTGATGTGTAAAAATCCCATTTGCTCTGAAGCTTTCCACCCTAAAATCCTGGCAGAAAACCATTTCTATGTCTGTAAGAAAACTGAAGCTAACACACTCATTTTTCTTTTCTCTAAAAAACCTTGCTACAGTAGGTAACAAAATACATTTACTAGGTAAGTAGGTCCATTACAAAGTTCTATTTTAGAACTTAAAACTGCTTCTATAAATGTTTTATATAGAACAGTATTTTCTCACAGTTTCAGCTTGATCATGAAAAACATACAACAACACGAAAAACAAGTACAATACTTGTTGCACACATAAAACATAAAAGAAATTTTCAAAGCGTGCTTGCAGGCAGAGAGTTAGGTATTTACAGTTTTAGTCACTCTATCAAATATTATTACAGCATAATGATAAACCTATTTACAATAGCCAAGACAAATTTATTCTGTCAACCCCACTAAACTTGACCCTTTTGCATTTTCTTGAATCAAAACCTGCCTCTGCTTGATGGGTCATAGGAAAAAAAAAAGTTAAAATTAATAAAGATGGTATGTAGTTACACGAAAAGATATATACCAGACTAAAAAGCTGTGCTGAATACTTAATGTGATCATATAGAGAAAAGGCAAATAACTTCAAATCCTCAATCAAAGTTCTTTTCATGCAAGTGCTGTAAGTCATTGATTACTTAGTATTCTAGACACGAAGAAAAAATATCAAACAGAAGTCTTTGGTGACTTAATATCCCATCCCTAAATTGAAACAAAGACCTCCCAAAAGCAAGGAAACTTCTAAAATGTGGAAATTATTTGTCATTTATTCTTCTGGAATTTTAGTAAAATCTACGGAATCATTTCGTTGTAATTTTTTTCAGCCAAATGCAGTTATCAGGAGCTGACTATTTCACAAAATGTCAAATAAATGAAGGTAATATAGAGGACTTTTTGCCAGCGCTTTAGCTAGTTGTTAGACTTCAGTAGCCTTTAGAGACCATTAAGTACCCTTTGGCTAATTGGCCAATGGTAGATTAATCCTCTTTTTATTCTAGCAGCACTATTTTAACACCCTTTGCACTCTGTCAGTGTAGTATCTGAATGACAAAATAATATTGTGCATGAATAATAAGCAGAAAAGTTAAATTAACATTTCATGTTTCACATGCCATACCTATGTGTCAGAGAAAAGAACCCTCTTTTAAAGCCACTGACATTCAACTTTTTTAAACAATCTCGTGTTGACACCTTACTGAAGTGAATCTTCCTAATTACTGCTAATTGCCTATCAAGGAAAAAAAAATCTTTCCTTGAAGTGCAGTCGTCTAGTATAGATGAACACAGCTCCAAAGTGCACAGTAAAGACAGGCACGACACTTGAGGTGTGCTACATTATTATGAGGTCATACTAAATATGGTTTGCAATGAACAAAGCAGCTTTTAAGGATGTTTAAGGTACTGAAAATGTCAATCTCTCATGAAGTGTTTAAATTAGTTCCCAGATGAGAAATACAGACATTAACCAGCAGATAAGAGGTGTATTTCTCATCTCAGGTATTTTACTAAAGAAAAACATTTGTCCTATTGATAGTGGTAACACAATTGCAGTTCATCTGCTTTATAAAAGCAATGTTTACATTGGAATGGTCCTTTCACACATACAAATTATAAACTCAGGTATTATTGGAAAAACACTTGTAATCACTAACAAAGACTCCTAGACTCATAGATTGAGTGTCTTCTTAAACGTGTGCTATGACTGATCAATCATCTTTTATAAAGGACTATTTACTGTGTAACACTTCATAAACAAAGGTCTTACCTGTAATTTTGATTCAGGTACTTATAGCTAATCTACAGCTAAATTTATGCTACAACTTGCAACACCTGGCTACAGCAATCTATTAAATAATACAAAAACAAAATCAATGGAATCAGTCCAGACAGGTCCTTTTCGAATTTTGGGCTGTTTTTCTCTTTTTGTAAATACTAGTAATACCACATAGATCTAGAGCAGAAAACATAAATACATTTTAGAGAAACACAGAACACTCATATATAAACAAATTGGCTAATATATTCTGGGTCCAATTCTCCAAGAAATTATGTGCTCCTATAACAACAGACAAGTCTGAGTACAGAACTGTGCATTGTGCAACCAATGATTTTTCAAATAAATTATGGAAAAGAAAACTTAGTAATAATATGAATCACAATTTTTAAGATGAAGAAAATGCTTCTGAAACATGTCATCTGTATAATGATTACACCAATTCAAAGATAAAGGTTTTGTCCTGCAGCAATTCTATTTTAGCCTTCGTTTTCTATCACTTTCTCTCTGTTCAAGTAAACATTGCTGTAGCCCATGCCTAATTTCTGTACGTATTAAGAACACTATCTTACTTTCATACTAAAGCAGTTGCTACACTCCATCTGTCCTTGTAAATTTCAAAGGAATATAAGAACTATTAACTATTTATTTAAGAGTACTTACACAAGTAGTTTCATAATGATCACTTATATGATCGCAACTATGTGATTTAATTTTCGTAGTGATTGATTTTCCAATATGGAGATGTAAACTCACAAAATATGCAGTGTGCAGGTCATTGTCTGCATGACCTTAATACTTCCGGAGAAAAATTACAGAACTTTAAGAAACCAATATTAAAAGTAAAAATATTCAGTATTTCAGTATATACTATCTTAGTATTTAAGCCTATTCAAAGTATTAATACCTACCAGACACAACACTGTACATTAAAATGTTTTACTACAAATAAATTTAAAAAGAAAATATAACTGGGGACATTTCATTACACTTTGTCCTGTTTGAAAATATCTGAGTATTATGGCAAGCCAGTTGTGAAGATGTGGCTGAAGTTCAAAACCAATGTTTTCATGTACCCACCACTGCTATTTAAACAAATACTTGTATTCCGACACCTAACATGCCTGTGCACATTAAGTATTATATATACAGGAAAGACTTCCAGCTGATGCATAAAATTTGCCCCAAGATTTCCATGGCTGCGTACTTACTAGGGAATTTTCAACGTAAGACATGGTATCCAGGCAATCTTTTGTAGTTAGGACCAGGTTTCACTGCAAGATTTTTTTTCAGTAGTACACAGTATTTATCTGATTTCCACCAAACATGAGAGTTGGGGCAAACTCATAAAGCTTGAAATTTGAATTTTTCATCTAGGGTCAGGGATAGTGCCTGCCATATTCCCCCTGCTTAATCTTAACACATCTAAGCACTGCAAATGAACTACTTGCATGAGAGCCAGTCAGGGAATTTCACAATCCCTACAACTCATTACAAATTTAACAGCAGCAATACTAAGTATTCATATGTTTCAGATAACACATACAAATATGCTGCACTAAAACTCATTGGGGGAAAAAATTAATAATGCTTCCATCTGTTTTCAGTATAACTCACATAAAATAGAGAGAAACCAAAATGAAAATGCTATTTTAAAGACTGTGTTTAAACTTTCTTTTGATTTACCCACTTAGTTCCAAAGCATACGGCTTTATATCTTTAAAAACTAGTTATTTTTAAGAGAATATATAGGAAAGAAAGAAACAAAAAACTGAAAGAATGGTGAAATATTAATTTAACCTCTCCTCATTTCCATCTGTTTTAGAGAGTGAACCATTTTCTACTGAAATATTTCTGCATCTCAAATGGAAGTGGCAGGAAATCTGAGCTTGTAGGGAAAGCTGTTCCATCTCCCATTTTACTCTTCATGTATTATTTTCCTTTGTTTAAATTTCAGATTTTCAACTGTTAAAGACCATTCTCTTCCAACTTACTTTGAGGAAGTGATGCAACTATTTTAAAATAAAAAATACTAAAATGTCTGTAGGTTATAGGCATTCTCCGAAGTTGGTTGCAATATTCAAGGAACAAAATTTATAAAGATAGCTCTGTGCTCAGTTTTGTTCAATTATTTCAGCATCTCATTTGCAGCCACTTCAGATATCAACAAAAGCTGAAAAAATGTCCACCGAAGGTTTTCTCATTTGTTTTTATGCAGACAGCTGTGTAAAAGCAAAACATTTTAAATATAAACTCTAATAACAAACTTAGGTAATGGAAAGGTTCTATGTTCTCACAGAGAATGAAAAACAAACAAGAAAGAATTGTAGGGAAAAAAACCATTAAGTACCTGAAAGGAATTCTTCTAGACACATAAAGGTGATATAATACAAATATTTATTTATTATTTACATTTCTGTAACAGAAAACAAAGATATTGCTAGCCACTTCTGAGAGGTATGAGAAAGCTGATGACAGACATTGTGATGAGGATGCAAAGACAGGAATATTTTTCAAAATAATGAACTGCATTTAAAAATTACCATTAAAATGTACTTCATATAAATCAAATTGGTAATTCACCCCTGGATTTTTGTAAATGAACCCCCACAGTCTTATCTTTAATTTGTAATTTGTGTTATCATTGGAACCCTTGCTAAAATTACGGGCATAAATGAACAGTTTATGATAAAATACTTTTATATATTATTTATATACTATTTATATTATATTTATTTAACATCTGAAGAGACCATCACAAGAGAAAGCCGTATTTTCAGTCTAATGTATAAAGTGAAATATACTTTCCCCTTATCATGATTATCATGAATATTATGACTCACTTGGGCAATTTACTATTTTCACATACATGAACAGTTTGAGGACAACACTGCAATTCTAAATCCCACCCCAAACCAGACCTAAAGCTCCTGTTCCAAAGTAGTTCCCTCATTCTCTTCTGCTTGCTTTACCAAGCTAAGAGTACAGCTAAAATCACCCATTTTGTGTACATAATACCCTAAATTGTGTACACAATACCCGAAAGACCACAGGACGACCTTTCCATCCAAAACTAAAGAGAATACTGTGCACAGTTCAGCCACCAAAGAGCAGATGCTTTCCAGTGCCTGCCAATCTTGTGAGACGTGCTATGGCTATGGCTAGTCATACAGTCTCCACTGCTGAGCAAGGAAGGAACTGAGGCTCTTGGCACATTAGGCATAAGGACTTAAATGGAGTGATGCAAAGTAAATCGGAATATGATGCAATCTATGGGAACAGTCCAAGACTCCTTCATTAATTCCCAATTAAACCTTAGGAGAGCAAATCAGACCGCGCAAAACATTGGTAAGAAAGCATAAACAGTCTTCTACCTCTTCTAGCAGTTATGCCGTCCACGAGGTTCAAGCACTTCAGGCAAACCAGTATCTTGTCAAAACCACGAAATTCCCTTTGGCTACAAGGAAGAATGCCTGACTTTGGTAGGGACACCACTGAATCCTAGGAACCAGCACTCATTGTCTGCAACAATGGGGAGTCTAAGGCAGAGAATCACTAAGACAATCCCAGAGAGGAAAAGCTGTAGATAAATATTTTTAAAAAGGAATCTCAGATGTAATTCCCTTGTCTCACAAGTGTCTTAGTTGTAACACTTTCTTTTTCTATTGTTGTTGAAGATGCCATAGTTGAATCCCAATCCTTTAAGCCTAGAAAGTCCAAACCGCCCCCTGCCCCCAAACCATAAAACAACAACAACTACTTTAAGAAGGTTTGTGCATCATCCTTGGTGAAGTGATAAGAATGGCTTGTACTTCTGGCTATGGATGTATGTTTCGAAGTTTCTTCCTGTAGTGGAAGGGAATAGACAGGACAGCAGAGCACCAGCATTAACTTTCATCACATAAACCTAAACAGGGGATTATGGGAATGAGAAAATCAGAGTAAGATACTGGATCTAACAAAAATGCCAATTCCTTTTGTTCAATATAACATAGACAAAGAAATCTCACTGTGTGGCAGGTAAGAAAACAGGGTCAAACAGGAAACTGGTGCTTTGCCGACCTATCAGTACTGAACTGATGATGGTGACCATTCCTCTTCTGAAATCCAGAGGAGTCCAAAAGAACTCCTGTTCCTGAAGGACAAGATGTGGGAGCTGTTATGGTCCTCCTTTCTGATCATTGATAAACCTTACTAGAAACAAAAGAGTAATAAAATGCATGGAGGGAATGGAGAACTTGGAGTCCAAGGAGTAAGACTTTTCAAGGACTAGCTTCTAGATCCATTGTTCAAACTCTTCTCTACTAAAACATCTTTTCTGTGCTAGTTATCTTAACAAAAAGACCTTCCATTTGAGAATGAGAACATAAAAAAATTAGTTGCTAAACGAGAAAGGTAATGATGTCAAGAATACATTAAACATAGCACATGGATCGAAGAGTATAAGCAAATTATTCCTGAAAATTTTGGTATTGTCCCTGTTTGAGACAAATTTCGGAGGAACGTCCATATTTGAATGTCCTCTCTTAGAAGGCAGGTTACAGCCACCCCTCCCCCACCAGGTTTGAGAAAGAAATATTCCTTGGAGGAAAGGTAAAAAACCCTATTTATTTAAAAAACAGACAGGAAAAGAATAAAAATGCTAAATAATAAAACTTTTTGCTGTGGAGAGAAACCTGGGAAGATTTTAAAGTCCTTCTGTGGGTGCGGCCTCTCTCCTCCTCTTAGTAGCTGGGTTTTCGGCGTAGGCCCCTCTGGGCCTCCTGGATGATGTTTTGGGGTTGTTGCACAGTTCCAGAAGAAAAGACGAAGGAACCAAAGTCCCAGGAAAAAGAAAGTTCAACTCTCCGTCTCTCTCTGGAGAAAACAGAGCCGAAAGCTGGCTGAAAAACAAGGGTGCTTCCTCCACTCTTGCCACTGCAGAAGCAGAACACAGAGGAGTAGTGACCTTGGAGCACAGAACCGCTTTGAAAAGTTCGTCTGGCTTTTTTTCTTTCTCTCGCACCCAATTTTAAAGGCACAGAAAGGCCTGGGCATAGGGCAGGCAATATGGAATACAACATCATAAAGTCACCCCAAGACAGGTAAAAACTCAGAGAAGATTCTCCTGGCAGCCTTCTTCGGTGTCCTCAGAGAGAAAAATTGCATTATATATAAGTGGTCCTTCTTGAAAAATTAAATCCATTCTCTTTAAAGGATATAGAAGAAAAAGCTGACCACTAATTTTAAATAGTCTTTTATGCATGGGAACGTGGGTATTACACTCCTTCAGTCTTTACCATTAATCTGTTACTATTTTATAGATTTCATTAATGACAGACCTTCAATCTTTCCTCACTGTTATATTCAAAATGTAGTAAAATCCTTGTTCCTTTCTTCCAACATGTGTTTTGTGTGTGGTGCCAAACCAAGGTACAGTATTACACAGAGTGCCTTGACAATGCTAAGTAGAAAAAGAAATGCCCTCTGTGAAATTCTCTGTAAAACATAATACCTGACAAGCTGGCAATGGTTCTGCTATGAAGAGCAGTAGGTTGACAAGCTGGTGGCCTTCATGCTATGAAGTACCATCTTTGTGTTCCTAAGAAACACACACTGGTATTTGTTCAGTCTGTGGATCTTTGCAAAATAAACACACATATCCACAAGACAAAATAAATCTCACAAACCAAAACAAAACCCCAAGCAAACAAAAAAGCCACAGCCCAATCCAAAAACCAACCACTATTTTGACTTTTCCCACAACTGACTGAGTTTTACCTTATAGTGGATGTCACATATGGTAATCTTGTAAAGGGACAGATAACATGTAAAAATTAGGGCTTCATATATGCAAATACTTTTTTCATGGCCAACAACAACGACTTCTCCCCTCCAGATTTATTGTTTATGTACAACTGTTGGAAGAACATTTGAAAAAGTAGGTATCAAGAACATTTCTGTGGTCATTCACAAGTGGTGTTTCAATTAAATCTTGATTTTGTCTCGTGGGATTCAAACTCCAGAAATTATTTTAGAAAAAGAAAAGAAAATCCTTGCTAGCTTTGGAAAAAAATCCCAAAACACCCTAACTCAGAACTTTCACTTTAATAAAACCTGTTTCTTCTTACTTGAACTAATAACTGGTTTTTAAAATAAATACAAGGAGACTATTTAAAAGATCTTAATGTTTAAATCCAAAAATGTTTGCAAATGTAATTTTCTTTTCTTTTCTTTTCCTTCATGGCTAACTTTAAGATTGTTACTATTATAACTGCTTTAGAAAGAAAAAAATGAAAATTAAGAATTGCAGCCTTTTGTGTCTTTTTTATGCCTGAAAACAATTTTTTAAACTGAAATGCTACCTATAAAAATGTCTGGGAAAGTGACACTTGACCCTTTACAAATAGAGGAATACTACATGGAAGTTTGGGTTTTGTTATATACCTTAGCTTTACCTAGCACTTTTTAAATGATCTGCTTTTGATACTAGCAAAAAATGTGCAGCCTTTCTCAATCATATTTATAAAGAAAGATAATATTTAATTATCAGTATTATTACAGTTGTATCTGTAAAGACTGTCACACATCCTTTCTGACCACTATTACTTAATAAGATCTTATGGACAAACATGAATTGCCACACATCTCTACCTGCAAAAGAAAGCAAGGAAAGTTAAATTTCTTTGGAAAATTTAGGCAGAGTCTCCTGATAGCAGCTGTACAGGAATCATCCATTTGCTACAAAGAAAACAAAAATTACACACTTGCAATGCTTAGATCACTTTTACTAACTTTAAACACTGTTCTCCCTAGTGACTTCAAAACCTGAGAAAACTACCAGTATGACTACACTGTACAGGGTGTTCCTAGTGATAAGTCATACTTTCTTCAACACCTAATACAAAACACAGACATTGTTTTAACAAATACCACTTGGCTGACCTAGAAGATAGGATGAAGGAATAAGAGAGTCAAGTCCAATTCCTCATGGATTCTCAGCTTGAATCCTGGATTTTGCACAGTTTACCTTACGAACATGATCCGAGTGACATTTCACAAATTCCTGGATAAATGTTGCTACATTCTGCCAGCAGAGAGACTGGCTGTGTCATGCACAGATCAATAATAGCACTGTGTTTCATCAGCCTCAAAATCAAAAGTGCTTCATCTGGCAAAAGCCACGGCCCTTGAGGATCTGACATATATAAAATGAATACTGTACACATGATGCCTACTACAAAAGCTGCTAGTGTAAAGACAAGTTTAGAGATAAAAAGTTGAGTGTATGTAAATAGGAAAATATGTATTTGTATATGTAAAGAAGTTTTTAACTCCTATTTATGAAGAGTGTCACAAATACCAGAAAGCAGCAGCTGAATAACAGAAATGAAACTAAACTTTTATGACACCTGGCAGAAATATAAAAACACAGGAAAATCCAATATTCACAATCTTTGGAGGAATTCTGAAGAAAATAAAAGGACATTTTGAACTGTACACAGTAATACCTATGACAGTGGGCTGCAAGAAAATGCACTCTAAGCTATACATAATGCCTTCTGATCAAAATTATGTTCACTGAAAACATTCTTTTATCTTATTCAGAGTAACTACTCAAAGTAGAAGTCTTGAGGCTGTCAATCACCATATACGAGCTGTAGTTTCAGTCCTCAGTATAGGCTTTCCTAAAGAAACAACAGAAATTTATGTCTCCTACCACTTAGACTTCCTCGTATCTAACTAAGTCTTTTGGTGACAGAGCTTGTAAAATTTTCAAGTAAGCACAGTAGCTGCAGATTTTTAATTGAATTTACTTTAATGTAAAAAATGTGTCTCCCTCATTTTTCTCATAGTAAATTTAATTTTCTTTTTTTTCTGCCAAAGTTTATATTGCAAACAATACTTTGAAAAGTATTTGTACTCTTTCGAGGCCAAGCCTTTAATAAAATACCTCAGCTCGTGTACTTTATCAAGATTTTGACTCAAAAAAAAGATTAAACTATTTCTATGCCCCCAATTTAAACAAAAAGCTTTTTCCTTAAAAATGTCATTACTAACTCACTAAACCATGTTTCTTTATGCTCAATCCTAGAATATGAAATAAATATTTTAAAAATCATAGTTTATCTTTTCTTTTCTGCATTTTCCATACCAAGTTACATACTACGTAAATTAAATAGCTTTAATCTTCTCTCAGCTCTGAAATCAGCAACGTTTAAAGGGTTTTTACAAGACTAACATTTCTGTGTACATTATACACAAAAGCCATTTTTCCTTCTCTGCATATCTTCTGCTTAAGACAAATGCTCTTTAAATGCTCCTGTTGCACACCATGGAACAGGCATTTCCTCTGGATTACTTCCTTCATTTCAACATCCATCTTCCCTGTGCCACAGCTTTATATATGTATGTCTTCCGTGGTGATGGCTTCTTCCTCCGCCTCAGAATTTCTCTTCCTAATAACTTAACTTTTGAATGCTATTATAGCATTCCTACCTGGCTTCAGGTAGATCCTTAAAAACAAGTGGTTTGACTTATCTTAAATTAATCATCCATCTCTTTTCTACAGCATTAAACTCATTTTAGCATTAATTACAAAAATACTGTTGCCCAGCTGAGCTCTATGATGTAAATGCACTTCTCCCATTAGTTATTCAGGTGAGTGAACAGTGTTACTGAAGTTGAGAATTTACCTTCCTGTTCATACTTTCCATTAATTCAGCTCATGCCATCAAACAAATCCTCTCTCTTCCTGTTTCTTTTTCATGCGTCCTACAGACCCAGTATTTTTTTATTCAAGAAAGAATCTGCCCACTGCTAACCACAAGCAGCTGATTTCTCTCTAATTCTTCCTTTTTAGATTAGTTGGCCAATATTACTGCAGTTGTCTGACTCCAACTGGCAACGGTGTCAATAACGGTCACCTAAAAATTACAGATCTCATATCTGGTACGTTCCTATCTTTGTTATTTTTTCAATCTTCCTTTGCTAGACAGAAGACTCTTCAGAGAGCAGATTAGCAGGTAACTCAAGTTTAAATATCTAAGAAAAAGGAATCCTGTAAACCTCACATTGTTCTCTGGAACAATGTATTTTCAAATCCTCCTCCTAAGTCTTCAAATGTTTTTTACTTCCTTTAATTTCTTTCTTGGATTCTGTGTATCAGGACTACGCACATTATTCTAAGACCGGTCAAATTACACCAGTGAAAGAAAACATATTCCTTCTGCTCCTCTTGTACAGACTCCAGTTTCTATATTTGAGGATAGTATTTTTTTAAATGGCAATAGGAGTTCATGCTCAGCATTACCTCCTAGGACTCTCAGTTTTGTTTAGAGTCCCTGGTTCTCGGAAGACAGACATTCAGCCTCACTTAACGTGAAACTCAAGCCATGAATTGGTTTTCATTATGATGTAATGATTTGCTCATTAAAAACACTGTGAGGTCATAACAATCCATACTTTTCAATCAGACCCTGGTGGATGATTGAAAGCTTAAGAGTAGTTGTCAATGACTGAAGATATCCTATTGCACTGCCCTGGGTTTTTTTATGTTGCCACTAATTTTTAAAAAATGATTGAAAGATTTTACTTCTAAAACAAGCAGCAAAAAGACAGTCATTTATTTCATAGTATATCCAGACAGAATAGATGTGTAAGGTGTAAACCATTATCTTGGTGAAAAAAATAATGTTGTTATTCATGTGAGGGATCAACTGAAAAATTAATTTCATGGTACGTGAGATCCTGAGCTAGTGAAAATGATTAAGTGGTACTTATATGCACCAATTTAACCTTAAGGCATGAATTGAGACATTGAGTCTACACTGTGTTCCGTGTAGCAGTGCTTAGCTCCAATCCAAATACTAAGTAAAACCAAGTATGATGATGTTGTCCTGTTTTTTGCTAAGCCTTCTGTTATAACCTTGGAGTCAGAGAATTTTCACACAGTTTTATGTAAACAATAGCCGATGTTTATTTAACCGTATTTTCTGTTTTTCATTCCTTTTGTGATATGAGAAAGTTTGATGAGCATCCTTTTTCTCCAGTGGGATTGAGGAGGAAGTGACATGTCCTCCAATCCCTTGTGAAATTGAGAATTTTATAAAGCATGATAAGTGTAAATAAAATCTCTCTTTTCCCTCCTTTCTGCTGAACCTAGCAGGTGTGAGAGTGTCCTTTATTGTGCTTTCACCGGCACATGATGAAGACAATTTTTGAAATTTTTACATTTCAATAAGGAATGACTGTTGCACAGAGGCACACAACAAAAATGAGTGAATGTGCATATAAAACTTCTGATACTCCAAGTCGTAGAGCTATTTTTGTAATCCCATGACCCTACTCATCCAACTCCTTAAAAAATGCAACTCCTCAAATAAAGAACTGTCTCTTACCAATTCCCCTAGTCCATGTATGTACATTGCAAACCATACAAAGCACTCTACTCTGCCAACCTTGTTCCACGTCTTTACAATGAGAAAAATTTATTTACCAAATTAGGACAGGAGCAAAGGAAAGGAGAAGTAAGGTAGAAGACTCCATTAGGAGACTGCAGTAGAATTAATTCACTTAATGTTCACAATACAAAATTATCTCTCCAATTTCTCATGAGTCTTAAAAACTTTTCCCAAGAACATAATGAGGAAAACATTTATCTAGGCTAGGAAAGAGAGAAATGAGTGACTGTTAGGTAAAAATCCATCACAAAAACCCAGCAAAGAGAATTCAATCTTCCAAGGGAGGATATATGGCTGATGGAAACCCAAGGCAGTTATTTCTTGCATGTTATTTTGCAGTCTATCAGAATACTAAATCACAGAATATGAAAAAAAAAATTGCAGCTATATCCTCTGTTGTTGCTCCTTCTCCAGAAGCTGAAAACAAAAAGGAACCTCTCACTATAGAGAGATCTATATGCAAGATTAGAGCCAATAAAAATTTTACCTTGATGCCTTGAAAGGATGCCTTGAAATTTCCTTGAACTCAGTGAAAATAAGCACATACATAAAGGGTTTAGTAAAACACTTCCATAGTTAATAGTAGTAGTTACTAATAATGAATAATTAATTAATGGACCACTCTGGTGAACAAGCCTAAAAGTACTGGTCCAATTGCAATGCGAACTGGTTTTCTGTGACAATCTGTTAGAAAATCTAATCTGCCAAATCTGAAATGTAACTTCTTGGCAACATATGCATAATTATCAAATTATTGTGGATTTCTTTGTGTGAGATTTAATGGTGAATAAATACCCTCTGACAAAACCATATATTATCCATAGAACTTTATATAGTAGAGAAGGTTCAAGAATCCAGTGTAGCTTTATGCTTAACTTTCATTAATGAGCAGATCACAGTGAATTCAATGAAGACTTCTGTGAACACAAAAGGAAATCCTATTACGATAGTATAAGTTGAGCTTTTCCAGGTCTCAAGTTGTATTTTATTTAGGAGATTTTTTACAGTAAAAAAACGAAAATTGAGTTCTGTTTTGCTTCATGGTGTTTTTCCAATATTAAGTTAAGAGTAAATGCAAAGAAAAGTTTGATCAAATCACAGGGAAAGTAAAGAAAAATAATCTCATATCACATGAAATTAATAACATAAAAATTACAGGATTATATCTTCTGGATTTTATTTCAATAGATATACAAGTATGCCATATCATCTAAATGTTTGTTTCATTACTATATTAAACTATTGAGTATAAATACATTCTATATACTTACAGATATGTGTACAACCTCTGTTTGTAACATTACAATAACATGCTAATTCTTTTGATACAGGTTATTTCTTCCAATGTAGAAGAATGCTTTTTAGGATTTCTACACGATACAGCAATATAAACTGTACTGACTGTAAGCACGTTCTCAGAACTTCACGTAGTTTTCACAATTTTTAATTCAAAATATGTTATTCTAGCATTTACCTATCTGTAAGTTATTTCATTTTGACAGGAGTATAAGTCTAGTAGTCCTACTTCATGCCAGCTGTTCTTTTTAACTTATGAATGAGACTCATTTCCCACATGCAAAGCACTTCAAATGCTGTTCCTCGATAATGCAACACATCTATTGTAATTTTTCTTCAAAGATCAACATAAATTGTAAAAAGTGTTTTGCTTTATTTTTGTTTTGTAATGCCAGCTCAGTTTCATGATAAATGTATTTCACATATAGTTCTGTTAACAAAACAGACTTCAGGATGATGTGAGTATTTGAAGCAGCAAAATATCAAAATAATTTAAAAATTTTGGTGTAGATGCATTTTAAAAGGTCAGTTACTCCCATGTTTACCCTTGGCAATTCCTTATTTTATTTCCAAGTTAACTTAAGGAGCAATGCTGAGTCAGTGGGCAGAGGAAGTATTAGAGATTTCCCCATTCAGTAACCATAGAGTTTGAGCAAACATATTTGGCTAGCTGATGCTGATTGTTTCATTCCAGGCAGAATTATCGAGTAGGACTTGAAAAAGGTGAATTCTAACCTCAGAGAATCACAGAGCATTTTCTGTCTCTGTTCCCAGCCTTTTTAAGTGTGACTGCATACCCTGATTTCCGATTCATTAGGTTCAGTAAAGCTTTAATAAAACTACAACAGAGCGGAACTTATTCTTCTCAATACTGTCAATTCAAAGCCTTCAAAAATTACAAGTAGGGCCCAGAAATTAAAATTAAATTCCAAAGAACTGAGGTTTGAAGTACATTACAGACTATTTTTCCTGCCTGCAGATAATGGCGCTGCTCAGGTCTGGAACAACACAGTGAGTCTTTCTTTCAAGAACACATAGACTGGGAGTGTGTCTTGAGCTTTTAATTATATAATTAAATTTAAATTAAATTTGCCCCTGCAAAGAGATCTTCTCAAGACAAATATAAACAAGGTAAAAGCAGTGTGACGTCAGAAGTAAAAAACAGAATTTCTCAATCAAAATTTGAGAAAACATCAGTCTCATGCTGATACATAGTTTAGTTCAATTATTAGATAAGCCTCTGCTGTCTTAGATTGAATTTGCAAATCCTGGAAAGGTCGGCAATATATCCTGGTTTATCACAGGTTTATCCTTTCTGGTTTACCTTTCCACTTCTGCTGTATTTTAAGGAAAAGTAGAATAGAAAATTTGCTGGTTAGATTTTTAAGTATTTTTGCGAAATCTTCTTTACTTCTTTTTGAGTATTGTGTCCAAAGATTACAGTTCTTGTAAATTAACCAAAATGACTCTTATTAAACGTAGTTAGGAAAAGATTATCTATATGCTTCTATAGAAGGGGAGATAAATTACGATTCGCCTCACATTTTTAGGAGCAGACTTTTCCTAAACAGCTTCACAGAATTCTTTAGTTATTCCATTACAATCTGTGCCAAAGGTGGACAGCTGCAGAAATGATTTTGCATCAAGTTTGGCAAAAGTGCTAAAGATGATGTATACAGGGTTTTTATTTTTAAGATAGATACAAGTAAGAGGTTCCAGACTTTGCCCTATGAGAATGGAAAGGAACATTGTTTAACAGAGCAGAAGCAATTTGAATTCTTATTAGATTATTTTTTACCTATTAAAATGTGAGGTCATTATTAGCATCTCTGCTTTTACTTTCTTTTACTACTTACATATATATGAAAGTCAGAATTCCTGCATATGCTACTGATATAACAGTAGCAGTAACTTCTTGCAAAGTTTATTTGCAAAAATTACTATTTATGTTTCACTTAAAGTCTTGCAAATTTCAATTATTCTAAAACTCTTCATAAAATTTTATCATTCAGATCTTCTGTAGGCATCATTAACATTATCTAATGTACATAATGAGAAACATCTTTTCATGGTACCAGAGAAAGAAGAAAACCCAATACTTAACTTAGAAGAGGTGACACTAAATGTAGAATCTCTTTTATTAACTAATAAAAATGTGTAAATGCTCTGTACACCCATGTAAGAGCTCTCAAACACATAAAACCAGGACATGTATCAAAGTGTTTTGACAGGAAACAGCCGGATGGGTCTACAAGCATTTCTAGCTGGACAATGTTTATCTAAAAAGCCCACAAAACCTAACCAAGTAATTACACATTTTCTGGAATGAATAGAATGTGAGGAAGTTTCAAAAGCAGTTTTAGCTACTGCAGAATAATTACAAACAGCATTCAGTTTATAATTCCAAATTTATTCAGAAAATTTACTTTAAGGAAACCACAACCATACAAAAATTGTTATATAAATAACAAAACATCTTTAAAGAGTGAAAAATACTTCATAAAAAACAGAGTCTAAGTGAGATCTTTGTATAGATAATAGTTCTGTCAGTAATTTCCAAGGCATCTAAATTTATCGTCAATTTCCTCTTTGTTTCAGTGTAATTGAATAATGCTAAACTGGCTGGCTTACTTATATTTGGGTACCACGAGAGGAGTGAAGCTGTGACGGTGGTTTTGCAGATGCAACACTAGTTCTGGCCTGTCCTTTAATACACTGAGCAATAAAAAATAGCCAAGAGAATATGTAAAGAAAGCCACAACCTTTAAAGAATAAAAAGCTTTCTTTAGCACTTTACTTTTATGCTTTTCATGCTCATGCCTTTATATGCTTGAGATAATCTACTAGATAAACAAACTATGAGCTCGGGGGGAAAAAGTTCCCTTAAAATTCAAAGAAAAGTGAAAATCAAATAGCTAAAATAAAGTTTGGATGTATGTTTAAAATGCTGTCAGAAAAAAAGTGCTGTCTGGGTCACAGTTAAAATATGCTTCTAAAAAAATTTAAAAGCTCCTTCCCAATTCAGCAAAAGTGTAGTGATATATCTGCAGGAATGCATGTCAAAGAAAGTTTACTTAAACCTTCATATTATCCTCTTCAGAGAATGTGTCAGCATTTGACTGGTTGACTTGCTCTTATTCTGAGATTCAAGTTTCCTGCTGAAGTAACTTACACAGGTACTTCGCAAATGCCCATAGTATCCATAAAGAAATGCAGCTTTCCTGTGATATCACCTGAGAAACACTGGAGAACTGGAGATGCAAAAGTATGGTACATTTGAGCAGTGAGCCTTTGAATAGCCTTGACACGAATAAGAGAAGCACTAGTGACTTAACCTGCTCATGATTTTAATTTCTTATTCAAAACACTTTGTCTGGATTTTTGCCACAAGAATAACACTGCATAAAACTAATTATGATTACTGTGTTGTATGCAATAAATACACTCTTCTTATAAGCACTCAGTGGTAGAAATGAGTAGCGGAGGGGACTAAACCTTAGAAAAAAGATTCTGAATTCTTACAATGATTTCTTTCAAATGCTTCTCTTAGAAACTAAGAAAATGCTAAATACCATTGCTTCTGCATTAAGTATTTGCTCCAGCTGTGATTTCTATACACCAATAACAAAATGTAACTACTGTACTTCTGTACAGATGGTCTTGACTCAGTGTTAATGTGAATCCTTAGAGAATGCAAGTGTTGATTCTCACATGTGCAGTCACTTTACAGCCATTTTTAAAAAATATGCAAGGAATTGCTTTTGCAGAAATGAAAAAAAGCCAGATATCTACATTACTGCAAAGCATTTCTAAGGCCAAACAAAACCAGAACTTAAATCCAGAATTCTGAACTCTTTAAGAACTCACAAATATACACCTACATACAAGTCTATGTGGATCTTCAAGAAAAATACACAAACCCATGCATGTATATATATTCTGAAAATCAACAGATGCCAGACAGTCCTTAGGTTGCATGAATTGTAATATCTGTCTCAAAATGAACATCTGGAACATTTAAATCTTAAATCTAGAGTCGATCTTCTAGATTCCCTGGGGACTACAGCGAAGGACTGACTGCACAAACATCTGTCCTTGTCTGCTAAAGGATTTATTTTCTTAGATAAATTCAGGCAAAATGGCATCTTGTCCAAGCCATGATGGTAATGTTTACAGTTGCTGGACTGCTAAACTTATCTTAGCTGAGGATCAAAATATTTAATATATATTTACTCAGAACTTTATGGTTATGGCAGTTAATGGAAGCTTATTTTTGGATATTACTAATTTTGGCACTCTTGAAACATTTAAGATTTTCCCCAAATCCAGAGATTGTGTCAATCTTCTATTTTTTCATGGTTTGACTGCTTGTTTTCTACCTTCTATCTCTCAAGAAAATTCTAAAATCTAAAGAAACAAATGTATTAACAAAAAACCTCAACAAACATTATTTCCCTTGGAGTATCTTAAAAGTTGACTTCTAGATAGTATTTCTTACAAAAAAACCCCATACAAGTCCCACACACAAATGAGTGTTTTACAACCATTCAATCTGTCTGAAACAGGGTTCTCTCTCTAAAACGTGAGTGTACCCTGCAGTGATTGTGTAGGTTTCTTTACCTCCTTAATTTTCACTTGGCAGGTAGCCCAAGCCTCTGCTTTAAATTTCCCACTTGGTAGGACTAGAATGGCACCTGAAGAGTAATTAGTTGTAAGAAAGGGAATTTGAATTGTTTGCTGAGAAGGAAAAAAATGTGCATGCCTAATAAAGATTTTTTCCTTGAGTACCTGCAACACCATTTATTTATTTTTGCTTAGAATGCACCACCCTTTAAATAGACCAGTGACCATTTTTTTTTAAACCTTCCAGAAAAACTGAGTGATAGAAAACCAGTTTGGTTTTAAAGCCATGCTGTTCTCATTTTAGTCAGCTCTTATCTTTACACAAATTTTGTCCCCCCCCTTTCTTTTTTTTTAACCAGTTCCCTGATAACAGCATTTTCTATTTAATTTCTCACACTGCTTTTCTATGGACAGCTAAGGAGTAGTCTTCTAGGAAGGCAAATCATGAAAATGTCTGAGAAATCAGAACATTCTAGCTAAATTACACACATAGCTCCCTGTGAAGTTCATACTGTCCATGAAACTTTGTATTATGATACTTTTTGTAAGATAGGCTTCATTGGTTCCAATGACCTTGGAAACTCTTTTTGAACAATTCATTACATATATATAGTTATGCAAAATGAGTAACAGAAATGAAGTTTTCCATCCTCTAGAAATTAGCAGTTCCCTAGCCCTAAGAAAGTGAAAAGTGCTGCTCCTGATACTGCTTCTGCCTTCTGTGCAAAGACAAAAACACAGAGAAGTTTAAGGGGGAGGGGATTTGATTTCTTTTTTAATGTCTGCCTCCTTCCAGCAAGTCCATCTGTTCTAGCACTATAACTCTGGAAGCAGGATGTGTGTGTGACCAACAAGAGACAATTACTGCCTAAGTGTTTGTTGATTCAGCTCTATAAAGGGCAGGCCAATCACTACAGTATGAACAGAAAAGAATTCCAGCTGAGGAGATGCATATAGATTAACACAAAATACATATATACATGAGAACAGGGAAAACCAGAAAGGAGTAATAGCATGGAAAAGTATTAAGTAGAAATGAAGACTGAAGCAAAGAAGAAAGTTGGTGTCCTTGGGCTGTTAACTAAATACTTTACTAGTCTCTATTTCCATAAACTTTTTTCTTTGGCTTTTCACCTTAACAGAGAAAAATAGGATTAAATCGATATGGAACTGGTCTGAGCCCCCTTTGGAAAAAAACTCCAGTTTTCCTGGTGTGTAAAAAGACAGTGCCTGTTCTTCACAGAGGAACAGATGCTAGTTCTGGACTAATCAGATTCTCAGGAAGGTTTGCAGACCACGGGCTAAAAGTGAACCTTACCCCACTCATTTGAATACTTGTAAGATATCAGCATGAAGGCTACTTTATTTTCAGAAGGATAAATGAACTGGGTTGTTACACTAACCTCAATATTATTTGTACACAATAAGTAGCTCACATAAAGAATGGTAATATATAATACTTCATAATTTTGACTATAACAAATTAAAGTCCAGAAATCAGTGTTATCAAAATTTCAGAGAATTGCAATAGAATTAAGGTGAACGTTGTAAGACACTACAATGCAAAGTACTTGACCTCTACAGTCAGTTTATTAGCTTGAAGTCTCTGATCAGCCAAATGTAGCTGATTTGTTAACTTTTCATTGGTTTCTTTAACCTTCTTCATGGAAGCCACTGCTGACTTTTTTTCACTCTGTAAAACAGCTATCTGCTTCTGCGGGGATTTAATTTTTTCCTGCGGTAGAGTAACAGAGTAGCTTGGTTTCGGGACAGTGACATTTCTCCCTTTTGCTCTGTTTATTGAACATAAAATGGCATGTTACTAAATGGACAAAATCATAGTAAGTAACATAATTTATGATTTTTTTTGGCCCTTCAAAACACTCTTGCAATCTCTAAAATATTTCTCATTAAGTAAACTGGTAAATTAACAGCTGATGTATAAAAACATAAAACATATAAAAACAGTCAACCTGTAGGCACTCCATGTTGCGCTTTTTCTGAAGTGCCAACACCACAAAATCAACATGGACTTCGAAGTTAAATATGTCTCGAGTTTCTGATCAATATTACCAAAAATAAAGTCTTCAGTGTCACGTTAACAGGCTGGGGTTTTTTAAGGTCTAAAACAAAATAAATTTAATTTGTTTCATTGGCTGTGCTGGCTAAAAGGGACAAACATGAACAAAAGGTAATGAGAAACCTCGTATCAGTCAGTAGACTCACCAGGTGGGACTTAGTAAAAACTTACTTTAACGGTGTGAAAAGATGCTGCTTGACACTAACTTATTATATGAGAATTTCACCTTAAAATAATCAGCTAAATATTTGAAAATACACATACAAATTCAAAGAAGAAAACCTTGCAACAGCTTATCAGTGGGTTTGTATAATATAGAAGAGGTTTTGGTAGGCAGGAATGCTTATCAATCTTATGAAATCTATAATGTTCGTACGTTTGGTTAGAATTGATGGATAAGATGGTATAGGATAGCAGATCCTCTTCTTGGAATGTAATCTTTCTAGGTTTTTAATCTGTGAATGGCACAAATAAAAACCAGAAGCAAAAAGCTAACCACTCTTCATTGTGGCACACCAACCACAATACTTCATGTTTTTGCAGTTTGAATTGAAATAACAGAAACTACTTCAAATAATATATAAATTCCAATGAATTTTAATTTGAAAATCATTCCTAAAACATCATCCAATGGACAGTACAAATTTCTGTCTTTCACATTAAATGTAAAAGAAATAATGAACTGTTATAAGTGATTCACAGTCTTTTCAAAATAATCTCAGAGAAAAATGAAGTATTTGTTAATACATATTTTACTTGTTTAGATAAGCTATGAATTTACTAGTAGGGAAAAAAGATGGTCCGTATTACTTGAAAGTCTACAGTATCCTATTTCTCAAGATATTTAAGTGAAACTAAAAAGGAATAGCAGTTTCATTAGTTCAAAAAGAGGAAGACCAGATTAGACACTGAGCTGTAACTAGAAGATGCATACATCTATATGAACATGCAAGATAAGATCCCTGTGTTTGACCAGGGTTTAACAGAAGTCTGCTGAGTGCCTTTTAAATAAGTGATTTGAAATGCCAGCTGTTTCTAGAACCTATCATGTTCAATGATGAACATATTCATATGTTCATCATAATCATATTCATGATCAATGAACCTATGATGTTCAATGTCAGAAGCAGAAACTGAAGAAAAATGTTCCTTGCAATACGTAAAGTAAAAATGGCCAGAGTTTGGCTTAGTCTAAAATCAAAGTACTAATTTGCTGGGTGTTAAATACTCAGTATATTTTAAACCACTTTTGATCAGGAATTCTGCAACATTTATCCAATTTTTAAAGTCTTCAGAGTGCAATTCCTATGTCATATCATGCAACATATTTCTAGGAATATTCATATCTAAAATAGCTGCTAAGCAAATTTAGAAGAGTAAAGAGTAACACATTCTCTACTAATTGCACTGAACAAACCACTGGCATTGCAGGATAACTTATTCATGAATTCTAGATTTGTACAATCACCACACAATTTGAAAGATCAAGAACTGAACCCTCAGCAGATGATGAGCAAACAATCCACGCCTGCAGCAAAGAGATGAAGATTTCCACTCTAGGCCACAGCTCTAATAAATGTATGAGTTGTAAGAGAGGGCCAGTAACTCTTCTGATACTGCACAGGGTATTATTTATTCATACCATGTGGGGAAAAACTGACCAAGTCCTTGTGCCATAAGTGATCTCACCTCCAAACCCTGGCACAGCTCAGGATTTAGGAGATTTCGTTAGCCTCTCTTTGTATGAGAATACCATGACCCAGCAGTAGGGTCCTTAAATCCTCTGGATGGATTTAAGAATTTTGTTAAAATTGGTGTTCCTAACTATGAATACTAAACCTTTGTGCAATACTATCTTCCACACTCACAAGCTATGTTTTCAGATTCTTTTCCTGCAATAGGGAACTTCTGCTGAAGCATATTTAACTGCTTAGGGCTCTCCAGACTAAGGAATGTGTATGCTTCAATTCCACCAGTGTGTTACAAACGTGTATCAGAATAGATCTATCTTCTCCGGTAGGAGCAGAGAGTAAATCTAATACAGGCCCTACAGAAATTGTAGGGGCTGTGCTATGCTACCCATCAAGAGAGGATAGAGTCTCCTGGATTCTCTGCCTTATATGTCCTCACTCAGAGTAGCGGGAGATTAACAGGAGTAGCACACTCTGTCAGATTTTCACGTGTATCATGTGCACCTACTCATACTATGTATTGTTACCAACAAATGGTTGCCTAAGAATTTTCCTTTTTTTCAGTTTTTCTGACCAAAAGTATTCATGAAATTAAAAAATCAAGAATATGTAACAAGACCAGAGAGTCTGCATTTGCTTTAAAATTTTGGAAACTAAGAAAACATAATTTTTTTTCGAACTCTGCAATATCACTATTCAAAATACTGAATTTCAAAATGGTTATCTAAAAGCAGCAAGTTTTTCAGTGTTTCAGTATTCTGTTACTTGAACTAAGAAATAATAATATCTGCTTATGTTTTAAATTCCGTGATGTGATTTATTTGGACAAACACAGGAGAAAAAAAGTATTAGACACTGTTAAAAAGTCCAAGAATGAGTCATCTGTTACAGATTGTATGGAGTCTCTAAAGACCTGGGACAAAACCAGCTGGCCCTCTTCTGTGAGAAAACAGCATATAGATGTTAGCAGTGAGACAAACAGTTCAAATCCCAGACAATGAATGCAAATAGGCTAGGAGGCTAAAAGCATATTTTTCTGAAGACAGAATCTCCTGGACACAGAAAGAGTAAAATGTATCTTTCTAAGATGGAACAATTCGTCCAGTGCACAACAAACAAACTGAGAGATGTTTATATGCTTGATTAGTCAGCACACCATTTGGCTAGAAGGGAGGAAGAGAGGGGTGTTGCTGTCTCCCTGTTATGGGTTAGGTCAGCCTGTTCTGTGTGGCGCTTCTGACTGAGAGAAAGTTTAACGGGATGTCTGTGGCATTCTTTGTCTGGATTGTGAGACAGCCCCACTAGCTTCCAGGAGTTTTACATTTTTTAATCATCTTTTACATTCCTGACACCCTCTCCAAATACTTTTACAGATATATTTGGTTTGTATGGCCAGGTTTTGGTAGTGGGAGGGCCTATAGGAGTGGCTTATGTGAGAAGCTGCCAGAAGCTTCTTCCATGTCCAGCAGAGCCAATCCCTGGCAGCTACAAGATGGACCCCCTGCTGACCAAGGCTGGGCCAATCAGAGTTGACAGTAACACGGTAACATATTTAAGAAGTAAAAAAGTGATTGTGCAGATGTAGTTATCGCCAGAGAAGAGCAGAGAGAGAATATGTGAGAGGAACAACTCTGCAGCTACCAAGGTCAGTGCAGAAGGAGGGACAGGAGGTGCTCCAGCAAGTGCTGGAGCTGAGATGCCCCTGCAGCCCGTGGTGCAGCCCATGGGGAAGCAGCTGTGCCCCTGCAGCCCACGAAAAATCATGGAAATGCAAAGATCCACCTGCAGCACATGTGGGAACCCCACACCAGAGCAGGTGGATGCCTGAGAGGAGGCTGTGACCCCATGGGAGGTCTGTGCTGGAGCAGGCTCCTGGCAGGGACCTGCAGACCTGTGCAGAGAGGAGCCCATGCTGGAGCAGATTTCCTGGTAGGACTTGTGACCCCATGGGGGACCCACACTGGAGCAGCCTGTCCTTGCAGGACTGCACCCCGTGGAAGAGTGACCCAGGCTGGAGCAGTCTGGGGAGGACTGATGCCCGTGGGATGGACTCACACTGGAGATGTTCATGGAGAACTGTCTCCCGTGGGAGGGACCCCACACCGGAGCAGGGGAATGGTTTTATCAAGTTCTATTCTGTCAAATGCAATCTCACTACAATGCAGGGAGGCCTGAGACTTCAGTTGCTTCTTAAAGGACAGCTTTTGTGACAATCCACAGAAGCGGCATCAATGAAAAAATACTTGATTGTATTTCTAGTCTGTGAATGGCTCATAAACTACTACATTTCTACTTTCCTTCATTTTCAAATTTTATAATAAGCACAATACTTAATAACATTTTGTTTCAATTGAACTTGATTTGTAGTTGACTGAGACAAACCCAGAAATCACACTGCAGAGGAAGCTCTATTTAGCACCCTTTTGGAGTGCTTTTAAATTCTGTAAACTTGTTAGTCCTTTCACTGAGATTGTCTGCCATGCAGAGAAACTGGACCTGAAACTTTAATTCTTTTTCAAATTTTTCCTTAAAACTGCACTCAATGTGCTCCTAATTTCCAGTTTTTCACTGCCTTACCCCACATTATCATCTGCTTTCTTATATTTAGAGAAGTCTACCTTAAAACATGAAGTCTTGGATATATCCTTTTCAATAACATCAGTGGCTATTTATCATCATTTGTGTGAGCAGATTTGTGAAGGAATCCCTTGACAGAAGGCTATTTTGATTTGTAACTTTTAAAACCAAGGTACTTAAAATAGCATAACTGAGTTCAAATTAAGTTACACCATCATAAAAATCGATGGTTTAGAGATGCAGTCTACTTAACCAGAGAAAAGCCCTCAAACTGACAAGGAGAGTTCACACGTAAACATGTTTATATTTTCCAAAACCTGTCCTGACACACTGGCATGTATTATTGACTGATGAGAACAGAAATCAAGGCTATGGTTTAAAGGTGCTGCAGTACCACTGAGATATTTCTAACTACATACACATTTCCCTCACCTGCTTTCAAGGAATGTTCTATTTAGAAAATGGAAGGCTTGCATTTAGAAACTCAGAGACAGGTACTAGTGATAAAGAATGGTATTTATTAATAAGCAGAGGAGGAAACTAAATGAAGATATTTCCCTAACTTCTTGAGAACGACACTTCGAAACTCCACTTTCAAAAACATTCACTGTTCTATGACAAGAATTCCCTAACCTAACATTTGTACAATTATTAAAAGTAGTATTTACGGCTAGCCACAAGTGAAGCTATGCAATTACTTTTCATTTCAAACTTAAAGTGCAATGACAACGTGCTTGCTCAATTTTGTTCTTAAAGAGAACATAGCAAATTAAATACTCACTAATTTCAACATGCACACGTATTTCCATATGTCCAAACATGTATGTTTTCTATCAAAATCAGATCTGCAATATTTACTTATACCTAAAACCAAAAAAGCTTTACATTAATGATAACAACTGACAAATAATATGGTTCTTAATTTGTTTTCTCTCTTGAGATACTGTGTTCAGGAACCCCCTATTTTGCATGGGGAGAAGCAGTAGAAGGGCTTCATATGCCACTTTTGATTTGCTCCATATGACACATAAAGCCAGTATAAAGCCTATGAAGACAATTCCATTTTCTATACTCTTTTCCCATGTTTACTGTATTTTGGATACATATAGGCTTGAGAAATTTCTTTGCTTGTCTCTTAGAACAAAGTCCTGAAAGACAAGGTGTGATAACCATTTACCTAGTGGCTAACTGCTGCCTCCTCAAGTATATGGGGACATAATATGGAGAAGCAAAAATTCTCGATGTTCATGAAGCTTGCCAGTGGAATTTTCTGAGAGCCTTTTGATTCTTGACTGGGATTATATGTGGTAACCATTACCTTTAAAGAACTGATTTTAACCATCATTCAATTAAAGTTAGTACAATGACTGCATAAAACATACATGAAATAATTAGTGTGGATGGTTCTTAATTTAAAGGATGTTAAACAGCTTGTAGACATCTGCTAGCAAGCTGAAATGGGTCATTCAAAATTTATCTAACTAAATTAAGGGGAAAAAATGTTTCTCCTCCCGGGTCGGCATGTCACAAGATAACTAAACCGACTTAGTAGGCTTGCCTGGGAATCCTTAGCTGTCAGTGGTGAATATGCAAAGGGCCAGCAAATTAAATCAACCTGCCAAACTGTCAATTTCAAGCCTCATGACTGCATGAAAATAGCATCACTGGAAGAAATCAAGCATTGCCTTCTTTTGGGTTTCCTGGCACCTATTCAAATACTCATGCAGTTGCGGCTAATTTTGCATGCAAATTTCAGTCAATAAGCTCAGAACAAGACCTCCCAAGATATTTCAAAGGATCTGACAGTATTTTTTTTGAATACCAAATCAACAGTAGTTGAAATTCAATCTCCATTTGCTAGTGCTTTACATATGCACAGTGTCCCCTCTACAGGGCTAAGTTAATGAGAGCTGTACCTGCTTTCACTCACATCCTCCCAGCCGTCCTTACTGAAGTTCTCAAATACATTACTCATAACCTTGATGGACTGTTTGAGTAAAGCTCCATGATGTCCCAAAGAGCTCTTTTTCTTGGCTGTTTTTAATTTAACCTTGGTACCTGTTATCTTGCAATTACATTGCCCAGAGATTGCCACTGCTTTGGCTTTATCCGGCACACACTTCTGCTCTGGCACTTGACTCAGCAAATCTTCACTTTCATTTCTCAACCTGTTAGCTTCTGTCAGTTGCCTCTTCAAAGAGGCAGCTTATTTTTCCTTCTCATCAATCACTAACTGAAGTTCTGCTTTTTCCTTTCTTATTTCACAAATCCTCTTAAGTAGTGTTTCCAGCTCTCTTTTTCTTGTGTCTGCATCTTCCTTTTGCACTTTTAAAGATTCTTTCAAATAAATCTTCTCATTCAGTAAATATTTATTTACTTCTTTCTGTTTCTTTAATTCCCCTTCAGTAGCTTTGAATCTTCTTTCTAGTTGCTGTACCTGACAAAAGCAATTTTAGCATTCACAATATTTCAGCCTGTCCTGTAAAAATACCAAACTATGTTTTCAGATATATTTATTATATGACAATAATATTACATGAAGAGCAAGGACAAAAGATATCTGTAGTCCTTAATTTAAAAATAATTTTAACATAGTACAGATGAAAACATTTTAGCTGCAATAATACAGCTGTTGAACAAAGGGCAGATGGTAAAAGAAGTTAAAATTCCAGGCAAAGTGACACAGAAGTTTAAGTGTGCCATGCTAATGAATCTTCGTGATGCATCTTGAGCTCATTACTGATTTGGTTATCCATACTAATTGAATTAAAAAAACATTTTCAGAAGGATTACTACTTTGAAATATGGACTATTTTGCACCAGGTATCTGAATCAACAAGTTCTTTCAAGTGTTGTAAATACAGAAATAAAGTATTAATTTGATCTTTCAAAAAACTCCAAAAAATCCTAGCAAGAGATATCAGCACCTAAAAAATATGGAAGCTAGTATGTTTTTTATTCACAGAAAGGGCAAATCTATCGTGTTTCAATTAAGAGACAAATTTTACAAGTTTCTCATACAAATTTTGACAAGCATTTTACCTTTTGGCTTGTAAAGTCCTTTGAGGTTTACGCATATTGAAGTCCATTAGCAATAAACTGATTCTCTATGGTGTTCTGGAATAGCCACATAAAGGACAATTTCCAGAAATAAGGGGCAATTTTAATTTTAGCAGATACTAAGATGATTATTTAGTCTATGAGATTTCTCTAGAAGCTTGAAAAGGGCATCAGAGCAAGTTTTGTGCTCAGTAACCACTTACTCCAATACTCAGCAGAAATATTTTTGGTTGGTTTTGCACAAGCTCAATCCCAACTCTTTCACTAAGCTAAGTGTCAGGAGTTCTAGATTTCTCTGTATGTGATTAGGAAAGACTGTTTTTCCAGGAGCTATACTACCACGTGCATGGCTAACTTGAACTCCTAACCTTGCAAAATACTGGCCAGTTCCCACTCTTTGTAGCAAAATGTCAAAACTATCTTTGACACTGAATATATTTAAACCATACTATTTCAGAAAGATTTTACTTAAGGGTTTTTACAAGGACATTTTGCCAATGCTTTTAAATTATTTTAAAATTTATGAAATGTTTTACAAAGTGGTTACTACAGACATGATTCAGATAAATGAGAGCTCTTGAGGTACAGGGCTAATTACGACAAGAGCTGCTCAAACTTCATACACATTTGTGAACTGGATACTGAATTTGTGAGTAGGAAATCTTTAATATGAAGAGACAATGCATTATGGCTACATAAAGTTATTGGGTGAAATCAGAAATAAAAGGGATTTTTTTTTTTTCAAATGCTTTAGTGAAACAAAGGGTTATGATTAAAATCAGTTTGCACTTTCCACCCCAATGACAATGTGTTAGACCAATACCTTTCTTCAGTCACCTTCCTAAACTGAGATTCTACTACGATTTTCTCAGTTCTTTTAAGCAACCTTTTGCACTCAGTAGCACTTAAAGTCATGTATGACAGCTGGAAGAAAATATACAATGAATAGCTTCTACATCTATCCCTAAGGTACCATCAAAACTCTGTATATCCATAGAGATAAAAATTATGTAGTACCTGGCAAACAAAATTATAGTTCTGAAATATAGATGATAAGCAAGCATAAACTGTGTGACATTTCAGATGGTAGCATTCATATTATTTCAATTACTCACTCTATCTTAAGATAAATGAATGTGAGCATTTCCTATTCTGTGTGTTATTATTTTAACATGATGTTTGTCATTCAGTAATAACGAGATGACAGCCTTCATTGCCTGACCATATGGCAAGTGTTACAAGTATATGCAATCACATCATCTGCTGTAAATTACCATACTTCCTACAAGTTAATTCACAGATAAAAAATAAATAGACATACCTGAACTGACATTCAAAGTTATAGATTTGTGTTTATTCAATTTGAGCATGCTTTTAAAGATTTATAAGTAATTAAACAAATAGTTTTGCAAAATGACAAACAAAAGGCATGATACTGCTTGAAGGATGCCTTTTCTTTGTAAGCAAACAAAACATATGGTAAAATACAAGTGAGCCCTCTTAAGTGAACACCTGTTAACGTACTAAACTACTTGTGTATATTACAAATATCAATAGAAACAGCGACTAGTTAAGAACATCTCGTTACTGTATGAGGCAAAACCTGTAGAATGTTAAGCAGTAAACATAAAATACTTACTATATTTGTTAAGATAAAGAACATATATGTATATATGCATATGGTACTATTTTGTGAAAAGAGTGATAGACCCACATATGAAGAAAATATTTGCATATGCAACATTGTGCTAAAATTTAAATACAACAAAAGGTGGATTTATCACTATTATGTATCAATTCTTTTCTGTAGAAGAGCTCTGTGCAGATTAACATCTGATATTATCTAAAGTTAAATACCCAGCAAAAAATTTACGGTTCCCGAAGTTAAGGGGCAAAATGCTAATGCATATGTTACTTACAATTTAGGTAATTTTTATAATACCCCTAAACACTCTTTTAATATTATACCCCTAAACCACTCTTTTAATATTATACCCCTAAACACTCTTTTCATTTTCTCTGACATTACACATGTTCATCTTACATGACACATTCACCGCTATTTCCCTAGAATTAATTTCTGAGCTAAACTCAGGAAAGCCACATTTTTAAATTAGATAGGAAAATAATGGCTTAAATTCATGAATACTGACATATATACATACATATATACACACACATATATAATTCTTATATTAAAATTTAGATCTGTTGGCTGGGGTTAGTATCTTACCTTCTGTAACATCTCATGTGAAACTTCTCTCATATACCTCTTTGGAGTATTACTCTTGACCCCATCATCTTCACTAAGTTTAAAAAGTGGCTCTATCAGAAAGTAAATAACACATCACTATCATATAATAAATAAAATACATTATGGCATCTAGTATTTCACTAAAACAATCTGGAGACATTTTAAGGAATTGCATTCTATATTTCTGTAATTATTTATAATGTGGTCTATTTTCTTGACAAGACTTTTGGTCAGTTTCTAAAGTGACCTCTCTTCAAAGTGTTCTGTCACATAATTATGACTCTCTGTAGCATCACAGTATGTTTTTTTCAGAGTACAAGCTTTTCAAAGGTACAATAGATCTGCAGGTTAAAGACACTCTACTTTCATTCCAATTTTTATTCTTTTACAGACTATTCCCTCTATACCTTAAAAGCAGAATTCATTGCCTTTTTATCTACACAGTCACTATCAGTTTTGTTCTCTAGGTCTTGTCCCCTGCTAGGAGGATCAGAGTGATTGGTGAACAAAGCAAACAGTAACTGAATTAGGATGGATGAAAACTTTAAACCCCATTTTTTTAAGTTAAAGATCCTGTACTTTACTAGATAAATCACACAAATCATTCAATTGAAATACTGTGAAATCATAACAATTAGAAATTGATACAACTAAAGACAGCCAACAAGAATCTAAGCATTACTGTCAGAAACAGCTATACATTTTAGATACCAAAAATCCCAATTAAAAATTAGACTTCTCCATCAAAAATGTTTAGAAGTATCAATACATATGGTCAATCAGAAGTAAACCATATTCTGTTTATATTTTAGTCAAGAGCTTAGCATTCAGAAATTGCCCACTGCTCACAGAAATGAGCAATTACACACCTCNAAATATCTGTGCTACATGGTGGATGTCTGCTTTAGAAGTAACATTTCAAACTACAAGCAAACACTGTAGGTCACTTAAAAACTTTTGATTTATAAACAAAGCAAGTGTTGAAGAAAACAGTGTTACTCTCTGTAGATTCACAATCCTCTTGATATAAACAGTGACTAACAAGTTTGTTAGAGTGAATTAGACCTTTCTTTTGTCTTTGGAACATGTCATGGCCAATTAATACTTCTGTATTCATGAAATAAATGGAACACTATTCTAAAGATAATAAAAGCTGAAAAAGGTAAAACTACGCATCTGGGGAATATGTACCTTTACCTTGATATTAATATGTTAGTTCCCATGTTACTTCAGACTACAGTCCCCCAGCACAGTGGTACTGCATACATTTAGAACATTCTTTAAGTAACACACAAAGATAATATGAACATGCTTTTCATCTTTTTCTAAATATTCACTCATTTGAATGCCTGTTGTAGCTTTTACATCAGCATTTACTGTACTCCACTGAAAGGAAGAATTATTTCCCATAGTCAAAGAAACTGATCAAAGCACACAAGGTGTTGTGTTTATTATGTATTAAAATGCAATTTAAAACTCTATAAATAAACATATTATATGCAGATAATAAAGAATACTACTGCAAAACGGATAGAAAAGACTATACATGTTCAGTATTATCAAGGAAGACACAAGTAACATAAACTGAAGTATAGCCAAAGGTCGCTGAAACATAATCCCTTCTATTGAGCAGAAAATATATGGCCCATTCAAGCCCCTTCTTCCCCTCCTCCCTTCTAATTGTTATGTAATTGTTCACAGGAATTGGTTAGGGAGGCAGTGAAACAGCATTGCCTGTAACTTACTGTCTGTCTAGGACAGCAGAAAGATACATTGTATCAGTCTACTCAGAAAGACACACTCTACCTGTCATACTTCTACATAAAAAATAACATCTTCTCCCTCAAAGAAGAGACCCACAAGTCATAAACCCCACTACCTTCAGTCATGAAACTACCATGGTCTTACATAAGCAAACTTATATCCCACTGAGAAAACATAGTTAATGGTCAGCTTTAGAACATAAAACTTAATTCCTAGTTGATAGTCACCAAATCTGATGAGTTAGTTCAACACTGCTGCCAAAATGGTACTGGAACTATGAAACTATAGCTCGCTATTAGTATTTGCAGAAAGCCTGCTTACACAAAGAAAAAACCATCCATTTAAAAAACCGCACTAGAGCTCTGTTACAGTCACTTGCAGAGAACCTGTATAAACAATCAAAGGAATGGCATTTTTGCCTGCAGCACACACCAGGTGAAGGATTTCCCTGACAGACAAAAGGTGCCATGGTGCAGAAAGCCACTGGGTTACGGACTCCAGTGGTAGCCACCCATACTACTGGGTGGAAAGAAACTTCTCGTGGGAAACACCGGGGTGAAGACCAGAAGGGAATGTCGCTCCCATGTATGTGCTGAGGACACAGTAGACTCAGGAGTCTTGTAATGAAAGAAGCCTTCAAAATGCCTCCTTGAAGAATTAACAGGCCAACAGTTTACTGCTTTTTAAGAAGGCATTTGCTATTTTCCCGAATAGGATTTGATGGAACCCCTATCCTGCTTTTCGAGGAAATGGCGTGACTATCTGTCAACACATTCTTTACCTTCATGAACAAATAATGACATGAATAGCATGAACAATGAATTTGTATTTGATGACCACTAGAAAACAATTGGACAACAGAATAAGAATGGAAAGAAATTGGGAATGGCAGGAACAGAGTTTCCTTTTCCCTTGACCCACTCCATCTTTGACCAACAGGATCTGAAAAATTTACATGGAAGAACAACAAAACTATCCATTACTTCTTCCTAACAAGCACAACTGATATCCAATAAAAACCATTTTAATAGAGGAAAGCTCAGTCTCTTTTTACAGATCTCATCCTTTGATATTAGAATGCCTAGTGAAAACAGCTATCTGCTAAGGTGAAAGTGAATTCCAGCTTCATTGATAAACTCAGGAAATTGGCATCAGGTTTCATTTTATAAAAGAAAACATACTAAAATTATGAACAAAGTGTACTTAGACAATATCAAGTTTGGACTCTCCGCAAATTACTGATAATAGACATGAGGTTGTATTTACATCTAGGAAGAAGGCATTTAACACCCTTTTTAAGGCAGAGGGTGTATGCACTTTCTTAGTGCATGAGCAAGGATTTATAACATACGCTCATTTACGCTCGATGATGGATATCCAGCTTCAGTCATTGTGGTGCAACCTTCTAGAAAATCTCAAACAATACATGTGTCACGACACCGCAATGCCCTTCAATTTGCAAGGGGAATAAGGAAATTACTTTTTAGAGACCTTGTGAGTAACTATTTTTTTACACTTCAACTGGCAAAAATTTGGAAACAGTTAGAATCATCTCAGTCTTCTGTGCTAACAGGGAAGTTTTGCTTAATACATTTCTTTGGACTTTAACCTTATCAGACATTTCTTGTTCATTTAAATGATACCCATAACAACACAGACTGGAAAAGGTAAATAAAATTTGCCTAGAACACTTCACTCGTAGTTTAAACATTTTTCTCAGTCCCAACAAAAGAATAGCTAATCATTATACTAATTACCAAACCAGAAGAGTGCATCCACCCATACACTTTCAAAAGAGGATATGTTAAGCTGAAAAGAGAATGAAAGAAGAAGGAAGAAAACACTAATTGTTAAAGCACTAAACATGTCAAGAACTAGCAGTTCTGGAGATCTGACTGGTTTTTGGAAAAGTATGGATATTGCTCAGCAGGCCCTTAACTCCTTTTCACCACTGTTATCTTTCCTCTTGTCTGTCTGCAAAGACTAACTGAATTGGAAAAAACAAAGAAGTGATTTTTGAGTGATATTTAGTGATATTTAAACCTTCAATTCTGTGGCTAAGAACATAACACATAAGAAGTAGTACAAAAGAAAAAGGTAACTCTCAGTTTTCAGCAGCTCGATATTTCCACGTAATTTTAAAGACAGAATTTTGAAATAAAGGGAAAAAATCTCTATTTTTTCATTCAAGTGATCAACATTATCACAAAGAAGAGAAAACAGCCACCAGCAGAAAACTGTGATGAAGAATGGTACAGCTTTATTGCTAAGAATGTCTAGAGGACTTCTCCAAGTCTCCTACTTACTTCCTTTGCACAATACTGTACATAAAGAATTCACCACAGATGCAATACCCAGCTGAACTGTAATTAAGCATTCTTGAATATTTCTCCAAGACCATTCAGGAGCAGCTAATAATACAAAGAATCAGATGAGTGATGGAGAGGCAGTGGCAATATATTACCTATATGACTGCCAAAGACTCATCTTCACAAAACCATTATCTAGTGTAAAGATTATAAAGATATAAAAGAAGATATTAATGATCAATTCTTACAATTTCACCATTTTAATTTACTTTCAAATTCACACACTTTGTGAGACTAGTATTAAAACAGAAGTCTGAATAAGCATAAGATTTCTATATACTGTATTTCATACATAGGTAGAATATACACATTAGTTGCAAATGTATTAGTGTGTACATATTCATATAACTAGTCATTGACTTAATAGATGTGTGGAGAATTAATGGGCAAACATACGTTCAAATTCTATGTATGGCCTTATGATTACAAAATACACATTCAAGAAAAAGCAATGAATCTTTGGAGAGAAAAGAACCTTATATAAATAATAATACTAATGTATAAATATAGAAATAATATATAAATAAGAATACTAATTCTTATTCTGACA
>VYXC01006205.1:28649-58555 GCA_013397175.1 Platysteira castanea | reverse complement strand
AGTGACCCACGCTGGAGCAGTCTGGGGAGGACTGATGCCCGTGGGATGGACTCACACTGGAGATGTTCATGGAGAACTGTCTCCCGTGGGAGGGACCCCACACTGGAGCAGGGGAAGGGCTCCCCTTCCTGAGCAGTGGGAGAAACAACATGTGCTGAACTGACCATAACCCCCATTCCCTGTCTCATGCACTGCTGGGGGGAAGGAGGTAGAGCTAGGAAAGAGGGAGAGGTGGAAGGAGGTGCTTATAATATTTATTTTTACTTCTCATTATCTTTGATTTTTTAGCAATAAATTCAGCTAATATCCTGAAGCTGAGTCTGTTTTGCACATGACAGTACTTAGTGAGTGATCTCTTTCTGTCCTTATCTCACCTCATGCACTCTTCATTATACTTTCTCTCCCCTGTCCAGCTGTGGAGGAAAGTGAACAATCGGCATTGGTACATGCCTGGCATCTGGCCAGGCTCAACCCACTACAACTACATATACATGTATAAAATACTATACCTTCCCTTAGTTCCTGTACTGTGAACTTACTCACAGACTGTTGTATTTTCATCTGATCCAATTCTTCTTCAAGACTCAGTCTACAAAAGAGAAAATAAAAAAAATAGGAACAATCCCACCGATGCCACTAAAATCATAAAAAAAACCTAAACCAAACCCATACCAACATATTACTGGGAACAAAGTTGTCAACACCTAGGAATTAGCTCTAATTTGACAACACTTAGCATTACTCCAAGGAGTCGTTCGTACAACAGCTTTTTAAAATGTGCCTGAATTTCCAAAATTCAGACACAATGCTGATTGTAACATACACTAAGAAGTTTCAGCCGATCTTTCTTGGGCAAGAAAATGTTTGAGATGAAAAGAAGACCAGTGGGAGGTAGAAGCCTTTTAAGAGGTGGATAAATACTCTGTTGCAGGGGAAACTGCCAGCCAAACTTGTGAAGGTATGTCTTATGATCTAGTAACTGTTTGAGAAACTTATTAACAGAATCATTCTTTCCATTTTCCAGCCCTGATGGACTACTGTATTACTACCATAGCTTATTCTCTAATATCGACCAGCTAAGGTCTGCACAACAAATTGAATTACTCTTTTATCAATTTAATAAAATTACACACAGAATAAGTTGCCAGGATACCAATACTAAAGTTTCAAAGTCAAACTGGGAAATGCTAGAAAGAAAAACATTAATTTAAATTTTTTATTTATACTTGTTTTTTCTGACACATTCTCTAACTATATAGTTGTACACTATTTCAGCAATAAAACCCCCACCTGTTTCACCCAAGGGTCATACAGCACACAGAACAGCACATTTAATATGCAGCTTTTACTTAAAATATAAGCACATATCATGCACAAATAAACATTATTCTAGCTCTGTTGTGAAAGTTGGACTGCTAGTTTTCTCACTTATTTCTGTTGTACTCTGAACAGCAGCACCTGTTTCACAGGAAATTTATGTTTTACTCTACTTTGCTTTCTCAAACAAGGCACAAAAAAAAAAATCTGGCCAAAATACTTGCTAACTTAAATCAAGGACAAAAAAAAAGGTCTTTTGGTATACACAGTTAAAGCATATTATCAGTTAAATGCACCTTGGACTCACCTGTAAAACATGAATTACAGAGAAAAGTATAAATGTGAAAAGCTAAAGTAACTTGCTTTGCATGACACATAAGAAATCCAGCTATTTTTGGGATCACTCACAGGTTGAGTTTCTCTGCTGTTCTTTCATCCTCCAAAACTTAGTCATCACCAATTTCTATTACACAGACTACAGTGGCTTTTGACTCCACACTGTCTTAACTCTTCACAGCATGTTAGTTTTTTGCACTGAATGGCAAAATATTTCCTTGAAAAAACACTGTTTATGTAATTACAGACTGAAATCAACATGACATGCTTCCTACTTGAATCTCTATCTTCTGAACAAGCTACTTTTCAACTTCAAAAACGTTATTTGAATGAATACATTTATGAACATATACACCACATCTCTACACACTAATTGACAAGCATACAATGGTGACTGTACAAGATTTTTAAGAGTAAACTTTTACACATATTGTGGTGGTTTGAACCAACAAAACCTACCTACTACACATATGTTTTTTCTTCAGGCTGATGAAAGAGGTGCAGAAGTAACCTAATTATATGAAATAAGGAAAGGGGTAAATTATAGTCAGAATAACTGAAGTGCCTCCAAATAAATTCATCTGTCTGTGAAATAATCTCCTACTGAGGTTACAATACATCTAAGAGGGAAAAATTTTAGTCAAGTCCAAACCAAAAATTACAATGTGCAATACAAGGTTTGACCCACACAAGTCAGTAACTGGCTTGAATGAATGTTAGAAATGCCCAACTGGGTTAGCCCAGTGCCATGTCCAAACATCCCCAGTACTATGTCTCCAACAGAGGCAAAAGCAGATGCTGCTCAAGGAAATGTAGAAGTCTAATAGTTTCTGCAGTCTGATTCAAATTTCTCACACTGGAAGTGGCACATAAGCACTACTCTTTGGTTCTTCTGCTTTAGCTGGTTCTCAGTTGCTAAAAGGACCTTTCCTCCAATTCCACAGCAACAGAATTTCTTTATAAACTCTCATGTGGAGCCTTGTCAAAGGCAACTAAAAAATACAGATCGGATTACTGTTACCACATAGTTACTGTCACCCTTCTGCAACTCCAGCAGGTTAATGAAGCAGGATTTCCCTTTACAGGAGCCACATTAATGCCTCCCCAGCTAAACTGTGTTGATCTGTGCTTAGTGATATCTCTCTCTAGGGTGCTTTTTGTTGGTCGTTGGTTTTTTTTTTTTTTACTTTCTCCCTTCCACCCTCTTTTTCCTAAGGACTGACTGCCATCTTCTAAGTTCAGAAGCAGTCATGCTCACTGGTCTGCAGCTCCCTCTGGAGCCCATTCTGTAGATGGGAGTTACAGTGGCAACCTGCCGGTCCACTGGCACAGTGGCTGTTAACAGTGAGGTTACAGTAATTTCATACTTCAGTTTCTTCACACCTCCGGGTGTGAAGAATATTAACTTCAATATACTTAAAACTAACTAATCTATTTGACCTCATAATTGACGTACAGTTACTTCAAATAGGTCTAATACCTTTGATCTGCCTGCTGCAAAGCATACACAAGTCGTTGGCATTTTCTAATCATCATTAGCGTGTAAACATACAATCATAGCATGGTTTGGGTTGAAAGGCATCCTAAAGATCCTCTAATACCAACGACTGACCAAGCAAAAGACTGCTCCTTTATGTTCTGTAAACCCAGTGTATCATTTTACACTGCTATCATTAAGCAAACCTATGGATTTCCTTATTGTCTTCTTTTTCACTCTATTTAAGCAAAACTTTACTGCAATAGCTTAAGCACCTTTGCAAACCACTCTTCAAGAGCCTTTTTAAGCTTCTCAACTTCCCATCTGCATTCGTCCTGTTCTATTTATTGGTCCTACCTGTTTCTCAGCAACGCAAACTTAAGTTTTAAATGCTGACCTTTTCCCTTTAAGGGCCATAAAAACTTCCCCAGTCTCTAGAGAGAGCTCCTTAAGACTCTTTGGGGGCAGGGGATCATTTAGGACTATTTTAATTTAATTGTTTTAAACTGTAGCACATCTTTCAGGTGGGTTTCAGCTACACTATTTTTCTGAACAGATTCCAACCAACCTTTCTGTACAGCTTGTTCTAGTGTTTAGGGGTTGGAGACTTTTTGACTAGTTGCTTCATTTTTATATGGTTTCCTCTCTGGAAACTGAGTATCCCTAGGCCAATTCATTTGTTCCACTCTCTTATGATCTTATTTAAATTAAAACAAACACACAAATTACATAAACCAAATACAGGCCTTCCTTCTTTCCCTAGAAAAGTTACGGAGCAAATTATCCTGGAAATAATGTCTTGTCACCTAATGAACAACATGACTGAAAACAACTAGCGTACACTTACCAAGTAAAAATCTTGCTTTACCAACCTCACGGCATCTGTAAGAGATGACTGGCTGTAAGAATAAAGGGAGAGCAGGCAAGAGTGTATAGCTTGAATTTGGCCTCTCATCTCCTTATTGCCAAAGATTTGAAATCTGAATTGAAAATTAGATAAGGTGTCTGTAAAATTGGCTGGACTGTTGGGTTGGAGGGGTGACGATCTGTCATATGGAGTACAACTGGCAGCTAGCAATTACAAGCATTCCTCAGGGATCCACTACACAGCCAGTACTGTTTACTATCTTTATTAACAAACTCAGAGATGTGCTAGAGTGCCTCACAGCAAGTTCACAAATGATATAACACTGAGGGAAGCAATTGAGGGCTCAGTAGAGGGCTGGACCACCATTGACAGAGACTTCATGGGAAGAAAAAAAATGGCTGATGGGAACTTCATGCAGTACACTTAAGGCAAAGTCTCATTAGAAAAACTGCTTGAAAGAGGACATGCCAGAAGACCAACTGGCTCAAGAGAAGTTTTGCAGAAAAAAACCTATGTTCTTCAAACCAATACGATGAACATTAGCAGCAACATGCCTTTCTGGTGAAGCCTAACAACATGCTAGCTGTATAGGCAAGAGTCAGTCAATTTACAGAACTGATTCTAATCAGCACTTCTGAGACAGCGAGTGTGGTGATGTCTTGTTTTAGGTTCCTCCAAGAAAGACACTGACCTAAACAGATTAAGCCTAGCAAAGGGGTACCAAAATGGCCGGAGGTTAGGCATATATTTTATGATGACAGGGTGAAAGAAAACTTCCCACTACCAACACCCGCTTCCTTCTCTCCTTAAAAGAATTCCTTTATTGCAGGACCATTCTTGGTGCAAGAGGACATTATCACATCAGCTAGAAAGCAGGGCTCATATTTCATTCGTGGTCTCATTTAAGAGACTCAATTCCTTCTTTCTCACGAGTTATGCTCTTTGTGGCTGACCATATAAAATGTCTTACATGTAGAAAATCATACATGTTACACTACATCAAACTGAATAAGCTGCCTGCCACTGGGGGGACTGCTACCCGCATCGTAAGTTTAATTTTCTTGATCTGGGGAAGCTAACATAGATATAACCTCCCTTTCTGAACCAATTACTGTCATCCTCTCCTCTCCTCCCCTTCTCTCCCCTCCCCTCCTGCCGTCTCCTGTCCTCTCTTCTCCTCTTCTCTCCTATCCTATTCTAATTAGTTTGTTTGTTGGTTTCTTTTATTATTTCTAACATCTGAAGCCTGCTAATCTTCTGTTCAGTAACTGTTTAAGTTTTGAATGCAATTACTAGGCTGCTCAAGGCCAACATGTTTGCACTGAGCAAATTTCTAGGTGTTTAACTGATTTGGAAACAGATACTATACTGATTTCTGCTCATGCTTTTTTTTAATCTGAAGAACAACACAGTAAAACAAAACCTTTAAACTACTTTAGCTAGAACTTGTAAAAGGAAAAAAAATGTGCACCTGTATATGTATTATAACAATATACATCTAGCTCTGTTCTATAAAAGTAACCACAAAAGCACCGCAGCCTGTAGTTTTTGTTATGAGAGTGGTCTTCTTGAAGAGAACAGCTCTTTGCAGAGGCTCTATAATTGCTACATTCCTCAAGAACAAGAGTACAGGATCACCTGGAAGAAGCATCACAGAAGGTTAAGAAAGAACTTGCATAGAAAGAAGAACTCCAAGGAATTCAAGGTAACTGATGACTGCCAAAGTATAATTCAATACTGAAAGAAATTACTCATCCTGAAAGAAAACAATTTTCAAAAAGCAAAGGTGGGGGGCAAAATCAGAGGTAGGGGGGAAATACTTGGTTTCCAGTCTTTCATTTACAGCATTATCTTTCTCAGTGTCTTAAACAGATATGCCAACTTACTAGGTAAGAAATGATTTATTTTTCTGTAATTTCCCTCCCTCTCCAAACAATAATTTAAGTGAGTCTGAAGATAAATATCTTGGTGTGCTTTTTCACTCAAAAGTGGGATTGCCTTTGACAAACTGTCTGCCCCACTTTTAAATGAATCACATACAACCCTTTTACAAAGCAGATTAGGTATCTGAAGAGACCTGTGATCCAGCTGCACAGATTCTAGTGACATGAGATGCTTCCCTCATTTACTGAGGGTAAAAGAAGAAATTGCATCTGCAGTCCTGCAGCTCAAAGGATCAAAAATAAGTTCTGCATGTGGCAACGAAGAATATTAACACACTGGAACTATAGAGTCAGAACAGCAGTGTCAAATTTCAGATATTGAGAACAAGAGCTTCCAAGACTATTTTACCAGATTAAGATAATATTTGCTATAATTATCTTAAGCATATGCTCACTGGATTTACTGCATCAGTTTCTGCATCGTTCACTTTCCGTTAACACATCAAACACTGGAAAGAAGAAATGTGTCAGGTTTTGGTCCTAACTGAGAAGGGGATTTCTCTGAACATTGAAAAACTTGTGTTTGATTTAGCAAGTGCTGAGCAAAGGGCACCACCATATTTATTTCATCTGAAACCATCCAAGACACAAACTGAGGCTGAGAGACGGAATCTTTCAAGATATTTCAACAATGGAAAACTAGTTTCTGTCTAAAGTATTCCTAAGGTGATTGTAGACTTAAAGCATGGAAATTGAAATGAAACCTGTTAATACAAGTACTTGTCTTCTCCATCTTTTGGCAGTAGAAACACTGAGAGTTGATGATGTTTCAAGACTATGCAAGAAATGCCTTATGTTAATATCCATTTAACTGTGTTTATACAAATTTTTCTCTTCTAGGATTTTCCATGTATTTCACATTTTACAATTACTACAACTACAAGCTTGATTTTAGAAAGAAAAAATAAAAAGTATACTTTAAAATTTTTGTACTGACTATCAAATAATTTTTTCTTCTAATAAATCCAGTAGTTACCAAATGAATTGAAAGAAAATATAAGTTTATATTGCAGATTAGGTTAAGTACCTTTCCTACTTCCTATTATAATACAAAGTGGCACATGTATTTCAGCACAACCTTCTTCTCCAGGAGGGAAATTCAGCAATGAGTATATTAAGGAACTGCAGGAGAAGCACAAACCTACAAAAAAATTTGCAAACAGTCTGCCTTAACTGTCTGCTTTGGCAAGCAGTAACATCAAAAATGGAGGATGCTTTCAGTTTACCTCTCACAAGTCTCCTAAGACCATACATCAGTTGACAAGCAGTGCTTTTTAGTTCTCTTTTTCTTACTATGTATCTTTTTGCTTGAGCAAGGAAATAAATACAGCATATGAAATTTATAAATCATCTTTTTTTGAGGAAAATAAATTTTCTTTTTAAAATTGAAATTTAAAAATTCTATGGTTGCACAGTTGTATTTGTGTGTTATTTCTGTCAGCATCTCATAAAGACAATCTCAAAATTATGTCTACTAAACACTATTAAAACCCCTCAAACTTCTATTTTGCAAGAAATGAGGAAGAACTAGAAACTAAAGTTCATTTAAAGATGAAACCTGCATACAAACAGAAGAATATGTAGGTACCCAAGTGCTGGTAAGCAAACCACACACAACATCATAAAAACAGTCAAGTTCTAAATTGAAATACATAAAGTAATGTAGAACTCAAAACAAAGTCTATGGTTATCAGAACAACATGGTTATGTTGTGGTTAACAGAAAAAGAAAAACTTTTCTATGGAAAGAAGTTTGTTCTATAGACTCAGAGAAGATAAACCTTTGAACTATAATTCAAGAATGAATAATGGGATTTGAATACAATGAAAATACACAGAGAAAAGAGAAAGCAATCTTTGTCTTTTCAAGAGAAAAGACAAAGCAATCTAAGTGTGAGTATTAATTGATGACTTCCAGCTCATAAATTTGTATCTTCATACTTTGTCTCTTGACAGAGTCAAAGACTACTACTGCATTTTACTGTCTCTGTCACATATCTGTTGTGTATTCATTTTATTATTTCATTCAACTTTTAAAAACAGAAGTTTCTGGGATATAATTTTAAATAATAGAGAGATACCAGATACAAATTTTACACAAGTGTTTATCAAGTACTTTGAACTATTTTGACAACTTACACAATCTTTTTTATTGATACGGGAGCAGGTGAAACCTTGCAGGATATTGAAAAGCCATAATTCTGTAAATAAGCTCTTACCCATTAATAAATTGATGGAAAATATAGAAATAAAACCTAACTAAATTTGAATGGGTTTTGAAAGTAATACAAAAACTGTTCAGAATTGTCTCTGTAAATTTACCCAAATAACACATACGTAAATAATTTCAGGCAAAGGAGATTCATTTACTAGGAATACATATCAGTAATTCAGAACAAAAGAAAAAAAAGTAATCACTGAGTTAAACTTTTATAAGGTTTCTTTAAGTCTAAACTCAAATCTGTAATGGTAACGCTAACCCAGTGAGCCACTTCTAAAAGCTTGCAATGTTGAAATTGCAATTATCACTTGGCCTTTATCTAGATGCACTTCTTTCATAGGTTTATTTTGATCACTGTGGTTTTTTTAAACAGAAAAGATGCAAAATATTTTCAAATCATGTCAAACAGCTCTTTTCTGATTGCACTGTGAGAGTCTTTACAGTCCTGATTAGTTTATATTTAAGGTTTAGAGAGCCCAAATTTGCCAATAATGAAGGTTACCTAACTATGAATGCTATTTTTAATTCCAGGACTACACTAATCCTATGTCTGTCTACTAGATGAACTGAAAATGGTCTTTGAAATAACTATTCAGCTCCCACACAGAGTCTTCAGCTTTTAAAAAGAGAGAGAAAAAAAGACTGGTTTTGCAGTGTAGTTGAAACAGTAATAAAAACTAGCAGACTGAAAAAAGTCCAGAATTTATGACTTCTTCCAGAAAAAGTGTCTTGGTCTTATTTATACTCACATGCTGTACTTTCTAGCAGCATTGCCAAGTTTAAATGATAGCCCATCAGATGGGAGAAAAGTGACTTAAAGCCATACAAAGCCTAAAATCTAGTGTATGGCTTTTCAGCTTTATGCACGCCTGAAACTGCTTAATGGCCTTGAGTCTTCTGCAAAAAGAGGTCATGCTGCTTGTAAGTATATCTGGTAGATTTTACTCTATTTCTTCAGTAAGTCTTTGTCAACAATAAGCATTTTCTTATCTGCTTCCAAAACAAGCTGACCTTCTGAAAATGTAATCTACTTGAAAGTATTTTTAAAGATTGCTTTGTTGACAAGAAACAGGGCAGCAGCAGTCCTAGATGCTATAGACGAGGTTGTCAGAGAAGAACTTCCAACTCAATGGAAGAAACATTAAGTCCTTGATTTAAGAGGAATCAGCATCCTACATTAGCAGGAATCTACTGGCATTTCCTAGAAGACTATCAGGATCTTCTAATATGGCAGGTCAGAATTCTAATCATGTGTTTTTACATCCTGAGAACAACCTCAAAGTCAATTGTTTACTACAAATAACTTCATTTAAAAAGTCATTCTTCTTACTTACAGTACATATAGAAAATGCACCATCAAGAGCAAGAAGTGTGCAGCATTCTGTTTTATGTACAAATGCTGCATTTCTATCCTCCAACCATGATTGCCACAGTCTCACTTGGCAGTATGAAAACAAAGATATTCAGAAATCAAGTGAGATCAAATCTATGAAGATAATAGTTTATGGTGGCATTGCATTTATTTTTCAAGATACTGATCTTTACCCAAAATTACAGAATCTGCTGTTTTCAGTATCATACAATATTCTGGACTCTATTTTTCACAATATAATACTTTTGATTACTCTTCCATTTTTTATTAATTTTTTAATACTCACCCATTTGGAATATAGGAAGAGGTAGCATATTAAAAACTGTGCTACAGATTCAGTTATGCTACAAGAATTACTTCTGATTTCTTCTAGATTATAGCTAGGCATCAGCAAGAAATTCTTTGTAACAGTTGCTTACTTATCAAGTTACTAGAATAGGAGAAATGCTCCCACCATCTGCATATAAGCAGGGCTTCTGCAAAATATACCTTCTTGCTAGAACAAAATATCCTAGTACTCATCATTTTTAATTGTCAGCAGTTCTAAAGATACCATCAGGAGCCCTCACATAGCTCCAAAGCTAAGGTACATATACACATGCGCACTTAGGTCTCAATGCATTAAAGAAAAGGTAATTTAGAAAGACAGCCTGAGCTATAGCATAAACTTTCTCTCTGCACTTAGGAGTTTAAAGGGCTCCTTCCCTCCAGAGTTGCTGACCCTGGGTTAACCCATTGCCAGAAGACTCTAGTTAGTCCTCTAGCAAACAACTGCCTCCCGAGTAATGCACATCCCGTAAGTCAGCCATCACTCATCAGCAGCTTTCAGCATCCACAGGTAAGACAAGCAGGAGACTACTACACTCCCCCGCATACAGATAAAAGGAATTAAGAGACCAGGCTCATGGCAGTCTAAAATAAACATCCAAACAAACAATAAGACATTTTTCCCATTTGTCCCAGGGAATTTTATCTGGAAAACAAAACCATGCAGAGAATCTAATTTCTAATAGAGCTGAATACATAAGATGGAATAACCCACTGAGGAAACCGACTCCTTCCCAAGGATTACATGTTGTAAAGACTGCAGCAGGATGACTCTTTGGAGAAATAAGCACAACCAACCACAATCTCCTAATGCATATTGTTGCTGGTATGGACAGATATCAGGGGGCTAGCCCAGGAGCTGCTGCAGTCAGGGAAGCCTTCCTCTGAGTCCATGAGGTTAACTATTGCCTTTACAAATGTTTTCCTCCAGAGTCATGGAAGACTGCTAAAGACAGGAAAGCCAAATTAAGAAGAAAATCAGACAAAAAAAGATTGCTAAGCAAGCTCTGCATGCTCTTTATCACAGTCCTTAAAAAGGGACAGAAGCATTGCTTATTACAGTACCAAAAAAGTAAGTTTTAAAGACATTGGGTCAACATAGTGTCAAAGAACTTTTTTCTTATCCAAAGCTTAAGCTAAACAGCCTAATAATCCTTGCAAGGAAAAGAGAAAAAGGACAGCAGAAGTAGCCCTGTTTTCTTCCCCTCAGAAAAGAAAGGTGCTTGAGAAGAAAAACAGCACATCAACATAGAAACAGCTAGGTAAGCAAAGCTAAATTGCACTTTCTGTTCTTTAGTCTTCAAAAAATTCTGCTCTGTAAAACTGGAGGACAGTGAACATGCATATTACACATACTTCTGTAAAAAGCCCATACAGAAAATATATGAAGAGGCTGTCATAAATGGTCTTGTATGTCATAATGCTAACATTCATTTTCATTTTCTACTGCTCCAAAATTATTTCGAATCTGGAGAACCAAGCCAGATAGAAACTTCATCCAACTTTTACAGGTGGAATACTACTCAGACAGAAATTTGCCACTTTGCTCCTACAGCATTATGATTCAAGTACATTTGCCTGCAGTAAGGGCAAAATATCCTCTTCTTATAGGTCTGTATATTTATGTGTCAACTAACAGCCTTGGGAACTGAGAGCAAACCTGGGAGTGGGTGTTTGATATAGACTGTGCGAGAGAGCAAAAAGCATTACATATGTCTGGGGATAACACTGCCAAGGTAAGAGTAAAGCAAAAAGTACTAGCCTCACTCCCATTCTGTGATCATTTACACTATCCAGAATGATTTACTGGAATTCCTTCACAGGAAAAAAAATTGTAAACTTATAGTTTACACTAAGAAATGTACAGCCTTAATTAACCAAGGAAATGAAGTATTTGACTACATAGAGTCTTTGAGCTATCTATCTTACTTGTGCACTCACTTCCCAGAAATATGCCTTTATCATTCTTGTTTCCCAATTCAGTCACTTGTAGGATGGATGAAAATTACAGAAAGAGATATCTGTTGGTGCTAAGTAAAGTCTCTCTGATTTACAACCCACATTCAGGAGCAAAAAAAAGGATAAAAGCAATTCCCCCCTCAACAGTCCAATGTCTGTTCACATAACAAAAAAGTGAATAGTGTCATAGTTGTCAAGAGTGACTTTTGAGATATATTTCAAATTAATAGTCACTCCAAAGCCAAAGAAGCACTAGTGACTAAGATAGTTTCAACATGCAGCATAACCTTTAGTTTGAAAAAGGATGGTAGAAACCCATGCCTAACATTTTATGTACCATTTAGTAATCTTTTATCACTGTAGCACAAAATCCTGCTTATTTATCAAGAAGTGTTTAATGAAAATATAAATGTTACATTGTGTGAATTATGTTTATTATTTTAATTTGCAGTTTTTCATTCTTTTAAAATAAGACCATCAGAACAGCCTCATAAACTGTGTTTTTACGTGTAGTTAGTTCACAACAGACTCAACCTCAAGGGCCAAGACTGGGGTACCACTGCTGTCAACTTAACTCAGAGAGGCTCACAGTACGAGGGTACCTCCTCCATCATATGAATATCAAGAGAATTTGTTGTGGTAACAGTCCTTCTAACCTTTATGAACCTCAGATGACAACACACTAAAGTCTCTTGCCTACAGCCTGCTGTTAGTATAGACCTGGTTTCCAATAATGCAAAGTAAGGATAAAATTTAATTTCTTAATTTATTTCTTCCACTTAAGTATTTGAGTTTTCGGAAAATTTTGATGATTCCATGTTTATTCTCACATGATTGTGTTTTTAAAAAGTTAATAGAACAATAATTCTTAGAAAATGCATTGTTAATTCCTTAGAAATTAGAAAAAGATCCAAAAGCATTAAAATAGGTTAAACTTTTGCATGTATATGCATATTCTGCCTCATGCAACAAAAGAGAGCTAAGTAGTTTATCACAAAGATCATGCTGGGCCACAATAAAGGTCCACTTAGCACCACATCCGACTTTTTGAATTACAAAACTGTACACTTTAGGAAAGAGTTCAAAAATAAAGCAAGAGTATATAAACAATGTTTAATAACTTCCATTGTAAAAAATTATTTGCACTCTCTGAAATATATGTCTCTACATTTTTGCAAAATTCAGTTGTTGAAGTTCCATATGGTATTATCAAAGCTGAGATACATGGAATCACGAAAATTTGTGATCTCCCCTCCAAAATCAGTATTGTGTAAAGGAAAGTGGAAAATTACCACTGTATGTTAAATTCATCTTGCCAGAATATACCCAGCACTGCTACCTTTACCAGAATTCCCAGAACTTCACAGAAGATACTGTAGAGAAACTTATTTTCATTACTCACTCCTTATTCTCTTAATTTAGCTGTCTGACATGTTACTAGTAGTTAGTGTGCTTTGGTGTTACAGACTGTAGGTTCACAGGCTTCTTCTGTGAACATTCGGCACAATTTAATATGACACACCTAGTACTTGCTTCTATACATGCATACATATCTCTAGACTAATAAATAAGACATTTCCATCTAAATGCTGAAGACCTTTTTTCTAGGCCAGACAGGGAGATAAGAAAAAGACAGTTTTTTTGCAGGCAGTGTGCTTACCAGCAGTATAACAATTCATTTCTCTACCAAATAATCTACAGAAATCACTCTGATCCAACAGCAAGGCAAGCAATAGTACTGTGCAAGCAATACAAAGAGAAGCTAAGAGAGCCCTTATCTTTCTTCACCATCTCTCTGCTATTTTTGTCCCTGACAATGCCCAAATTTTATGATTAATGCAATTTTAATTTTGCCTTTCTCCACTTCTGTATCACGAAAAAAAAAAGCATGACTCATGTTTTCAATATGGCACAGTTCCAACATATATGAGAAGGCACTATAGTAAAATCTCTGCAGACAAGAAAAAGAAAGAACAAAGGAAAAACACAAACGCATCTGATATAAAAAAACACTCCAAGTCCTCAAATTTGTCTGTTAGCTAGGATGCAGGAAATTACAAGATCTGGTGGACACAGGTAAGGAATGTTCTAGAGACAAGGTTAACAATTAAAAAGCATTAATCTCATCATCCCTGACAGTACCCTCTCACTGGAAAACAGATGGTTGACACGGTGCCTTGTGAAAATAAGACTGGAAGCTTGCTAGAAAAAAATAACTACTTTTCTTTATAAAAAGGGCCATTTTGTTCATTATGTAAAAGCCCCTCCATGAGTTCATGTGGCATTTACAGTTCTGACTTTGGTCCTGAAGAAACATCTTTTAGAAATTATGCTCTGCAGTACAACAAATGCTGCTGATTTCTTACATTTTAATTTATTTCTAGTGCACTATTTCCCATTCTCATACTTGAGCCTGACTGTCACTTTCACTGAGCAATGTTCAGTTCAGTCAGTAAGCATGCACTTTGTCAAAACCCTCAGAAGAGACACAACACTAGCTGCAGAACTTAGGCTGCAATTGCTTTCAGTAGAATGAAAGGTGGTATTTCAGATTTTTTTTTCTATTCAAAACCTAAAAAACCACATACACATCATCATCTTAACTACAGAATTACTAACTGCAGAAAAAAGTAAACAAACAAACAAAAAAACTAAACCCTGACGGATTAGATTTAAGTAATTTGCAGTAAGATGTCTGCTATGTCCCAGCATTCCTAAAACTGAAAACCAGAAAGATTACTTTACAGAGAAAACACGTAAGTCAGAAGGGCTATATGCTGTAGGTGACACTTTCTAACACTGATGTAGCATGAATGCACTTTGTTCCAAATTAATCTGATACATGATGTACCTATTGAGTGAAATAAAGCAAAAATTACAGTGATATTTGGATGTTGCACAAAACCACGGAGGTTTCAAAATAAAAGTCTTTGATGACCAGATATTTCCTATTGCCTGAGACTGTCAAGAATATCAAAACTGCATTTTTCAGCAAGTTATCTAGTTAAAAAATGTAGGGGGGGGACGACACATTCAAGAAGCAGAGGAACCTAATACAGGCTGTGTTTGTGCTTCTTACTGCTAGCATTCCAGCACACTTAATTTAGCTTCCTTTAACCATACCCATTCTGATAGCCAGAAAAGGCAAGAGGCATCACATGGTGTTGCTGGTACTAAGATAGGCTCCTGTCAACTAGCTAGTTACATATCACTACACCAGGTACACAACAGTTGCTTTCATCCCACAGGAAGAACAAAAGCAGAAACCATGAGGTCTTGTTTTCCTAAAAAAGGAAAGCTTATCAGAAAAACTTATTAAGTAGCTGCTATAGAAGAGGAAGGGTACCACTGAGCTTTTAGTGATTCCATATATACCCATATTCTAAAGACCCAGAGCACACTTCCTATCATGGATGACATGCACTACGACACAGCACCCATTTCCAGCAAGCTGTGAAAATGATAACTTATGTCATCTTGTTGTTATCGGTATCTATTACAAGGTCACTTACAAATAATCCAGAACAAAAGATGTAAAATTGTGAAGATTCCACAATAGTTTATATACAGTCATCTATATGTTTCCAAAGTTTGTACATAAAGGCCAAAGGGACAGGATATCCCTATGCTCCAACTAACTAGCTTTTGATAGGGAAATGCCGAAGCAGTTTAAATTAGCCAGCTTGCAATCAACTAGCAGAACAATTGGATGTGTGGCGAAGCAGTTCTATGGAGTGGGACCTGAGGGCCCTTCTGGTCAACAAGATGTCCATGAGCCAGCAGTGCATCCTGGTAGTACATTAGGAAGAGCAGTGCCAGCAGGTTGAGGAAGGTGATCCTGCTCTCTGCTCAGCCCCGGTGAGGCCACATGTGGGTATCCAGTTCTGGGCTCCTCAGGTCCAGAGAGACATGGAGCCCCTGGAGCAGGACCAGTGGAGGGCTAAAAATACGATTAGCTTATGTGCATATTAAAGACATTTTACATTATTGCTCTCCCCTCAGAAGATGGGAGAGAAAATCTTTCTTACAGATTAAATACATAAACAAGCAACAGCAAATAATCCTATCTTCGTAACACTCACTCTTTGGTCTAGTCAGAGAGATAAACTGCATATAGTAAAGTTAAAACTACTTAAACCAAAATAAAATCCCACACAGACACTCTTCTTTAAGCAAGGGTGCACTGGTTTTGGTTTAGGTATGTTCTATGTCAACTTAAGATAACAACCAGTAGGGTCTATCAAATTAAATGCATTCACAAAAAACTATGGGCTAACCTGATTTACTTACACAGATTATAAAATTCCACATGTAAATAACTGGTCCAACTCCATAGGTAATATCCTTCATCCCCAGAATTTAAAAGACAATATATGCAATATAAAGAAGCTCCATCCACAGATCTAAAATGTACAATAAATTTAGTATTGAATTTCTTAAGAAAATGAGCTGAAATCCTGAGACAGTGACTTCCTTCAATAAATTAAAGACTGTCATTATTAGAGAAAGACAGATATAAACCCCACAGTTATGCAGTCATTTCTTCCTTACTTCAACTAACATAAAGTGACATTGCCCATAAGGAGCTGAACAGCACCTAAACCCACACAAGGAGTTCACCTTAACGAACACGATGCTGCACTGGCATCTTACTAAGTACTTACTACGCAGAATTTTATGAACTCATTTTATCTTATAATTTCTGTATTTCACAGAGCTCAACTGTTTGCTCATGCCACCTCACCACAGTCCAGTCAAGGTCAGTGATCTGCAACATACCAGACATAAGGGTGTTCCCATAAATGTCACTGCACAGGAACTCTGGAAAAGCAGTCCAACTGCGCCAACCTTCAGGGTGTGCACAATACATAAGCAATCTCTCTTGCATGGCTTTGTGTGAAAAAAGAGGCTTACGTTATTGCTCTTGCGTTACTATAGCCTGTGGTGAATGTTTTCATCGGTGATGGAAGGAGAATTACACGTCTGCAATTACATATATGGCAAGAAAGTGTTCTTTCCTACATAAAAATAAAAAATGAAAACCCACAAAATAATTGCATGTGATAATTTGTTGTTATAGCTTCAAAATAGCAAACAAAGATATGACAGCAAAGTGGTAAAAACAGGCACACAATTTTAACTGGCAGATAGAAGAATACCCCATGTAACACAGCTACTGGCAATATTGCCTATAATACACCAAGGGACCTTATGGTCAACACAAGGACTTACACAGTACAAAACAATTTGCTGCTGTTGAAATTCTCTGATAGCAGCCTTCATGGTATCGCCACAAAATGAATTTACATTGTGACCCATTGGGAAAACACGTTTTCTTTATTGCTGACAAAAACAAAGTCTGAATAAAACTTTCTATGATGTCTTGATTCTTAAATTAAAACAAAAAAATCATTGTGACTTACAGAAAGTGTTAAATCACAGCAAAGGGCTAATTATACCATACTAACTTCCTTTTGTCTAGTATAAAAGGACATTTTTTTACTTTGCCTGGCTGAGTGTAATAGCCTATGAATTATGAGATCAAAGCAGCAAACTGTATGTTTTCTAAAGTAAGAGTTTCCTTCACCAAGTTTTACACTTACTACAGCTGAAAGAGCTGTGTGAAGGGATCAGCACTAAACCCAAAGGACAGGCTGTGCACAGCAAGAAAGAGAGCAACTCCCTCGTGCTTTTTGCAGGTCACTACCAAGGACCATGTTAGCAGATCCACACCAGACCCTTAACAGGCAGCTCTGCTGCTACCAGTAATTAGCTTGGACAGCTCTGGCTCCAGGAGTAGCAGCAAGGCTACACCATAATGAGCTCAGCTGGGATTAGCAGGACAGGGCAGGGAACCAAGAGAGCTGAGGCATTCTGCATTGCGTATGTATCACAGAGATCAAACAAGGATGGCTGGCTAGGTTATCCCCTCACCACCTCATTCCAAAAATGAAGCACGGCAGTGTGTAAAATACAGGCTAATGAAGAGCGACACCTCCAACAGATGAGAGCCACATTAATTAACACAATCCCTAGATCATGGAATACAGTTTCTGTTAGTGCTAGCAAACTTGTAACTTGTCACTGATTTAAGGGGGAGAGAGAAGGAAGAAAAAAAAAAAGAGCTGATGTTTTCCTTTTCTGCTTTTGGTAGATGTTTTCATAAAAGAATTTTGCAAGGAATTCCTCTTGTAAAGCACTTCACAAAAATCTCAGTATGTTTCTTTACTTAAATTCCATTTAAGAAACAAACTTACTTCTTAATCTACAGCTTTTTGTGCTCCCTTTTAAAGAAAGCCAGTTCATTCCACACCACATCAGGATCCTCTTGAAAAAGCTGACAGGAACCTGTATGCTGGTATCTGCTTTTACTATTTTCAAGTCTGTTTATGAGTAGAACCAGGTTGTTTGTTTTCAAATATCTAAATGTTTTAGGAGAACCAGAATAAAAGCACCCTCGCTTTCAGAAAATAAAAATTTTCAAGAACAGCATCCGGTGAATCTACATTTTGTATGTAGGATATGTTCTGAGGCATGAAACCTTAACTGTGGTAATAAAGAGAAGTTCAATTATATAGTTTCAGACATACATTGTGCTAGTATGACACCATGCCTCCCAGGTGACATGTGGCAGAATTCTGATAATATTACTTCAAATACTGGTATGAGAAAGAAGAAGTTAAAATCATCACATAATCTCTTGAAAATAAAGTCAGAGCTACCAGCTCCCCTAGAGCCCCAGCAAGCCAATCTGGAAGTTGCAACTAATGCCCACCGTAAATCAANTTTCTGTTAGTGCTAGCAAACTTGTAACTTGTCACTGATTTAAGGGGGAGAGAGAAGGAAGAAAAAAAAAAAGAGCTGATGTTTTCCTTTTCTGCTTTTGGTAGATGTTTTCATAAAAGAATTTTGCAAGGAATTCCTCTTGTAAAGCACTTCACAAAAATCTCAGTATGTTTCTTTACTTAAATTCCATTTAAGAAACAAACTTACTTCTTAATCTACAGCTTTTTGTGCTCCCTTTTAAAGAAAGCCAGTTCATTCCACACCACATCAGGATCCTCTTGAAAAAGCTGACAGGAACCTGTATGCTGGTATCTGCTTTTACTATTTTCAAGTCTGTTTATGAGTAGAACCAGGTTGTTTGTTTTCAAATATCTAAATGTTTTAGGAGAACCAGAATAAAAGCACCCTCGCTTTCAGAAAATAAAAATTTTCAAGAACAGCATCCGGTGAATCTACATTTTGTATGTAGGATATGTTCTGAGGCATGAAACCTTAACTGTGGTAATAAAGAGAAGTTCAATTATATAGTTTCAGACATACATTGTGCTAGTATGACACCATGCCTCCCAGGTGACATGTGGCAGAATTCTGATAATATTACTTCAAATACTGGTATGAGAAAGAAGAAGTTAAAATCATCACATAATCTCTTGAAAATAAAGTCAGAGCTACCAGCTCCCCTAGAGCCCCAGCAAGCCAATCTGGAAGTTGCAACTAATGCCCACCGTAAATCAAACTGTTGTTCTACAGTTTAATAAAAGAATTAACTATCTATGGACAAGATAATGTATTAAGAAAAAGCATATTGACTTTAGAAGCATAGAAAAATAAAATTAAAGTATTTAACATTAATGTCATTTCTGTCATTAATATATTTTTAGGTATTTTAATAATGCCAAACCTAAAAATTGTATTAAAAAATCCTTTATGAAATTAATTTAAAACTCTGCAATCTAAATTCCTACTGGGCATAGATATAAACTCCTAGACAATGTGGTAACCTCCTAAGGCCCCATCATCTTTGCAGTCACGTACATCAGTGCAAGTTGTATGTACACTGACAGGTGGATTAGGTCCCATCAGCTGCCATCTCAATAACAGATACTAATCTATGAAGAATAAGGAGAATGGGGTCCTCCATCACTTACAGGGGATCAGAAATACCACATAAGCACCTGATACTAAGTTCTTAATGCATGATTTACAATACAGCAGCACTATATAGCTTTCTGAGATATCAGAATAACAGAATCTTATTGTTACAGACTGCTTTTATTTGTGTCTTGTCTAGTTTCCTTTGTTTAAGCATATTAAAAATGAAAACCAAACCTCTTTTAGTGTGGCTTCATACAGTTCTATTCTGATGACAGAAATTATCAAAACCCTGTTATTTTCAGCTCATTTTAAATAGTGATGAAAAAATCAGATGACTAAGTGAAGACTGAGCATTGTATTTTCCCCAGTATCTACTTTCCCCGAATACATTCCCATTATAACACAAGCTGGTCTCATTTACTTTAAACAGAAACAGAAGTCATCTTCGTCTCTCTTTCCCTTTGCTTTTTCTTTTTTTTTTCAACTATCAGAACCAGAACACCCAGTGCTTCACTGTATATCAAGTTTAAGATTTTACTGTCTTTATCTAGTCCAATTTTTTAATCTTTCTAGCCTGGGCCTCTCAGTGGATATGAATGCCTGTTTAGGTACAGGCATAGAATTAAATAATTTCACTGAATATAGTAATTATCATCCTTTATTCACTTCAAGATTGCACTAAACTTAAAACAGTGAGCTAGAAGAAAAAAATCCGTATTTTTCCTTAATAAACAAAACCTTTTCATTATAATTTAAACAAATCTATTTGTCATTATGCTTGGGTATTTCAAAAAATGCTCCTGTGCTACCACCAATGCCTGTAGCAATTTTGTGCTTTAACATTGTTTTCATCCACACTTTTTCCCCCCCCTTTTTTAAAGACAAACTGCTCCTAAGTAAATGCTAGTATTTCAAAGCAATGCAAATCTACTAACATAGGCCATGGCATTACTTATATATGAGGAACAGTTTATCATTCACAGTAGGATGCTTTATGTCACCCTGGACTCTGAACAGCTACCAGTTTTGCAGTATTTTCTGTGACTCTTTTTGTTCAGAGAGAGTTATAAAGTTAGTGTCAAGATTAGTCAGTATTGTTCTAACTGCACAAATAATTATTTTTAGCAAAATACATGTTTACTGAGCTCTAGATGCATGCTAAAGCCACAAGGAAATTACTTTCTTGAAACTGGTCCTGAAAAACAGCAGTGTTTGATAACCGAACTGACAAGAAATGTTTACATACCTCCAATTGCATGTTTACCAAAAATTCTGCCTGCTAAGGACTTAAAAAACAAGAAGAATTTCTGCATAAAATTTTCACTGTTCTGTATAGAACCTAAGGGAAAATTATATACACAATATTCATTATGCAAATTTTATGTGGTAAAGTCTTTCCTCTTTCCATAAATAAAGATATATTACTGCATTTTTTTGTGAAATTATCAAATAAAATTTATTTTTAAATACTGTAACAGATGAAAACACCCTGCTTTCATGCCATATTGTTTTTCCCCTATAAGGAAGGAGATTTTAGCTTCAGTTAATATTTGAATCACTAAATGCTAGAGAGGGCATTATTTCTATATTTCAATGAATAAAACTATTTTTGAAAACTATTTGAAACATAATGAGCAACTGTTGTATAACAGAAAATTAAAAACATACACAGTCAACAAAATAATTGAGTGAGGAATTAGACAAACACAAGTAAGCAGTCCTAGCAGACCTTTGTCCAGTAGTCAGGCTCACAATGAGATACTAAATAAATAAGTCAAGGTGTCAGCTCAATATATTTCCTCTTGGTTTCAACTATAATTTTTCTCATATAGGGGTAGGCCATGTATTCTGCTTTAACAAAGGATAGTCTTGATCACCACATAGTAGCTTCTTCCTTCAAATCAAATTCTCTTTTGAATATCTATGTAATACTTCTATTCAGAGTTTTTTGTGTAAGGAAAATGTTTTTAATGAGCTATGTAACTTACCTGCTATCACCCTCTTCCCATTGCTTTAATTGCTCTTTCAGTGCTCTGTAGTTGGTCTGTAACATCTGCAGCCTCTCTTTGTGTTTTCTATAGGCTGCCCTTAGCTCATAAGATTCTCGAGACTATATGAAATCAGAAAAACAAAATTAGAATTGGGCAAAATGTAAGAGACTGTTACACAGATCACATGAAACAAAAGTTTTCCTTTCACAACTGACATGAGACTCAGAAACTTAAGCATAGAGATTACAAATCACAGTCCTTGAGGTTAAAGTTTTCTTATTAGTACTTTGAAATATTTTGCTGATTTGGCAATTCACTTAAATATTATTTTCATGCTGCTGAAAGTTTCAAAAAATTACTACCAAAATGTCAGCTTTCATCTGGCGAATGCACTGGCCTAATACATTTAGAAACATAGGCTGAAAAGGATTGTCGCCACTGTTTTTTCACTCAAACTACTCTTTTTTTTTTTCCCAATGAAAAACTGATCTATGTATTTTCAAGGGAAATACTGGCCACATGAAAAAATATAAATTTAAATGGCTTCAGGATTTCTTCACATATTTAGTTGTTTCTCTAAGTATATATATACCTTCAACACCCAGACTTTGTCCTCTATTAACGCTGCAAACAAGAAATAAAAACAATTTTTACAATAGCTTTTATATGATCAAAAGCATACAAAAAAAATGTACAAAACAAAAAGTAAAATACACCTTGACTTATATTACAGGATAACATCACGCAAGCTTAAAACCAAACTTTCCCAGATGACAATACAATGCTCTGGAAAAAAAAAAATTAACACTACGAAGAAGCATTTCACAGTATAAAGCAAGTCAAACTCTGGCATACACTAGAAAAGAATTCACCAGCAAAGAATTCTGCTGTAGCAAAATTTGCAATCAGAGCTTCATTCTCAGTTCAATGGGAGCTCTGCTTGTAGAGCAACTACAGAACTAAATAAATCGTAACACTTTATTTGCAAGTATTTACTGCTTATATGCAAGGAGGGCTTTTCAGCATTAGTCAGTAGATTACACATACCAATAGTCAGAGCTGTAAACAATAAAAATTGAATCCTACTATAAAAACATGGCAAGGGTTTCTAAACTAACTACAGAGTACCTGTACTAAGCTTGGCTTATTAAATTTAGCCCAGCTTTCATGATGCACAAAGTTGAAAGATGCCAGCTAAAGTTTCAAATGGTACTATATACAAAATTCCAGAAGTTTTCTGGAAGTGACTCAAGAAACACAAAGAGAGGATTTAGTAACAGAACCGGGTCCAAAGTGACCTTATCATTAACTACCTTCCCAAAGTGATGGTGGTAGGTTCTTTTTCTGAAACAACCTCTAAACCAAATACATTTATAAATTTTGAATTGTTTAAAAAGTACTTTTGACTGCTTTTAAGTGACTCATGTAAATACCATAATGATATTAAAAACAATCACATAAATAGCAATATAAATCCTAGAGTTAAGACCATAGAGGCCATTACCTCTTATCTCAAGCTTTGCTTGACACTAGAAGAGAAAATTTTCGTAAGAATCCAATTATAGATGTTGTGTTTTCAAGAGAAGTTCATGAAACAACTGTTCTGAGAATGGTTGATATTGCTAGCAAAAACTGGCCAAGTCTGGCAGGGTACTGGAAAATAATGTCTTCAACATAAATCCTCAGAAGTTTATCAGTGTCAATACCCTTTCAGGGATGCAATCAGCTGTAGAATTTGGCCTTTCCTATTTATGAATCTACATTTTTCATTATTGCTTACCTGTTCTATTATCCATTCTGTTACAGTTACTGCCTTCCCTTATCACTTGCTCCGCTCTTGCAGAAATAGAAATTAAGACAATTAACTGCCCTAATCACTCTCTCTATTGAATTAAGCACTTCAGGACTTTAAATATACACTGAAATTTCCATAATCTGTTAGATCCATCTCTGTCTCATTGAATTACGTTATATTTAATAACTAAACTGTCTTATACACAGTTTTGTATATATTTACAGAACTGGGACAGAACAACCATCTCTAGCAGTGCTGGACCTTCAGATTATTCTCCAGCTGTCCACTGTCATCTACAGTACTTCCCATGCAATAATGAAAAATAGTAACACACAGACCAATCTGCAGGTGGAAAAACCCAACTGCCTTTGAAAAAAAGCCTTTTTTTTTTTTTTTTTTTTGCGGGCTGCTCAGACAAGTCAAAAGATTCTAATCACTAATTCAAATTTTTGTTGAAATTGACCTTCTGTTATAGCAAAAAGAAAATTTTAAAAATTACATTCATTCAATTATGTGACTACTGTTCTTAGGTTTATAAGAACTAAAGCATCCAATCATTACAAAAAAAGCTTCTTCCATAAACAGTTAGGTGGATAAGCTGCAATATTCATTTATTTTCAGCATTTGAACACTATACATAGGACAGGACTATATATGAAATCTGAGGTAAGTGTGAGTGTGGTCTTGCTCACACAAACAAGTATTAAGGTGGCCTTAAAGACTGATGTACACACTCTACAATGCATATGTTAATTCCCTTCAAAAATTTTAGAACCTAAAAAGGATGAGAAAATTCAAAGGAAAGAGCCCCTCTTGGTTTTGAGACCTCTCCAATTAAAGCCAGGATTATCTCCTCTAGGATACACCAGCAATCACAGCTCTAGGAGCAATACAGGAGAAGATGAGCATATTCTTAAGTTTGTATCAAATATCTATCTCTCAACAACCAAACTCTTACCCACTTCTTAAAGACCAACAGTAGATTGAAGTACTTATGCTTTGGACCATTCTAAGTAGCAGCTTGATAATTTATTTAAAACCCAAAAAATACTTTTGTTTATTTTGATGTTCTCTTCCATAAACAAAGGTGCAATCAGGCATGCTCTGTTACTTTTTAGTATGTCCAGAAACAAAGCCAATTCTGTATAGAAACTCTGAATTCATAGGATCATCCCATTTATATTAGCAAAAAATGTAGTAAGAGCCAGTTCTTCTTGTTCAGAAATGAGTCAGCTGAGAGAACTGGAAAACCTGTGAATGGGACCTTGACCTTTTCTGCTCCTTTTACTGACTGGGGCATTCCTGTTCCTGAAAACCTCGTAAGTAGAGGAAAAACTCTTAAGTTTTTTTTGGTTTTTTTTAATTGTTACCAATTTTTTGAAAGGACTAATGTATAAAGTCACGATGTCATGTTCCAGACATGCATCATCAGAGCGTGTATTGACAGAGCAACCATTTCTCTGAGCAAGAACATTTCAAATAATCATATAGACAACAGTTTGTTTGAAGAGGCAATAATGCAAGGACCAGTTTTGAAAATGTTGATCAAATCCATTTTTCTTTGTTGGAAACTATGCCTGAGAGAAGGCTAGTATTAAGAAATCACAGAACAGCAATAGAAATATTCTGACATTAACTTTATGACAGCCTAGTTCACTGTCATGCTGGCAGTAGCTTCACTGAAATATGAATGTAGTGCCACAACTTATTATGCTGACCTGGGTTTCTACAGCTTATTTTCAACCCATTAAAGCATTCTGCAAAAGAAGCCAAGTGGATGAAATTCCAAGAGAAAATTCAAGAATTTCATGCATTCACTTTCAAGGAGAGACTCAGCCCTTAAAGACATCATGGATGTCTGTGATAGAGATCTCACACCTGTAACATCATAAAGCTGCACAGATTTCTAAATTATACTTTAAGATTAAATAGAAGACAAGTAAAGGCAGTATGGTGAATGGTAAAAATTATTATATGAGGCTATGCAGAGAGAGTTCATTCTTTTCTGCATCTGCTTTCTATCACTCCTCTTACCAGAAGAAATGCGGAGCTCTCTATCATCTAAGGCAACAACAATACGCACTGACGTGGAAGGTTTGCTTCCAAGGGCAGAACAGATGCAGCCCACAGTTCCAGAATAATCTGTAGCACCAGTGTCAGGCAGGCCAAGTAAGAGTAATGAACAAGAGGCCTCCCAAAGGCCAGTTCTGAGGTTTAGCTGGTGGGACACGCCTTAGATTTCTCAACAGAGAGAAAAAAAACCCCTTAAATTTCTGTCTCCAGAAAAACAGAAGAAGAATTTGAAGTCTAAACAACCTTTCCTGTCCATATACTCTACATGTGTTAAGATGATGCATTAAACTCTCCCAAGTATACAGATGGATGAACTGTGGCATTTGTGCTAAAATATAATTCCTGTTTACAATTTTTCTAAAATTGACTTACCACTATGGTTGGTAGTGATAATTTTCCTAAATCCTAAATTTTTCACTTACCTAACATTTATCACAGCATGTTCACTACAACCAGTTCTCCTTTAGGCTACTAAAGGAAATACTCGGAAGTATCTTCCAAATTCCATAACTGAACACAGATAAGCAACAAAAAAAGAGAAGGAGGAGACAGAAGAAAGGGAGGAGAGGATGAATTTTATATATTTGAGAAAATATGCCTCAGGGTTTGGGGTTTGCATTCAGAGATTTTAAACCAATAATTTGTTCAAAAGGTACTCTATTTATGTAGCAAAATACCAAAACAACAAAAACACAGTTACAAAAAATCTGTGAAACAGGGACAAAATGAGAAATTGTAAAACATGCTCAATTAAGATTTTCTGTGAAGGGGTGGAGCAAGCAGGATTGTTACTGGTTTTTTTAACAGCATTTATTAGACCAGCAACTAACTGAGCCATAACTTCTATGATTTCCAGGGGTAAATCTGTTTCAGGAAATTGACTTCATCATTTTAAAGCATGGATCTATTGTACAGAAAAAAAATTCTTTGTACTTTCAGTGTTTGTACTCTCCAATTTACTTCATATGAACACATCAATTTCTCGGAATGTATATTCTCAAACACAAACTTTGAAAATGTATTTAACAAGTATGTGTTATTGATGATAGCTCAATTAAGCTTCCACAGGACTGCAGGATTATTCACAGAGTAAAGCAAACATGTAAACTAATGAAGAGCGCTCTCTGATCCAAATACACAGTCCATAACAATACGTGTATTTTTAATTTTTAAAATGTCTGTTTGTTTTGGTATATCTTCATCTATGCAAGCTTGTAGCTAGCAGGCTTTCTATTTATTTTTATTTAATGTTCACCTTTAGCTGTAGTGTCTTCTCTAAGTTTTCAATCTTCCTTTCAGCTATTTTAAGCTTCTTTAGCTCCTCTGACTCTCTAAAAGAGCTCTTTGGGGACAGAGACCTTGAACGTTTCACAGGTGGTTCCTGGAGAATAAAACAAGGACATGGTTGAACTAGTTGGAACACCGGATTATGAAAGACATGCAGAATTAAAGAAGAAGTAATTTTGAATACTAATAATGAATTATAAAAAAAAAAAAATCTGCATGGAATACCAGAGAAATAACAAGCAGAATTACCACAGCGCTACCACTAAAGGTTTCTCTGTGACTCGTTAATGAGAATATTCATTTACATTTACATTGTTTCTTTCAGAATAATGATGTCCCATTAGGGAAGACTAAAGGGTTATAGACTCAGAAATGCAAGAAACCTCATTACAAAGGAGGGGATAGAGGCTGGTCTAATTGCTCTATAAGGGTCCAAGGTTACACTTGATAGGACAACCAGAAACAAGAGGGAAAGGATTTTTTTCCCTTTGAAATAGTTTAACACACTGTGAAGTTGAAGGAACAATATGCTTGAGGAATATAAATACAACAGACAGTAGATCTTATACCATAATGACCATATGGTCATTAACTATAATGTGACTAACTAGAGACAAGAATATGTGTTTATATTATGTACAGATTCATATAGCAATCTGGAGAAAGAGTATGTGAAAGTAAAACTTAAACTGGGCAGCTTTCTTGTTCATTCTATGCCATAAGCCCTTATGGCAAAGAAAGAAAGGCCTCATAAAATTAGACTTTCAGATTTTCTGAATAACTTTGGTTAAGAACAGTGAAATACTAACACACATTTAATGCCAATAAGGTAAAATACTGTTGTGCCAATACATAAAGTCAAACAAAAACTTAAGATAAATTGTGATTATTCTTGTTGCAGTATGCCACTTTCACTGTGAAATAACTGATGTACAGTAACATGAATTAAGGACAAATTCTTCTTCAATACTGTATATGTCAACTTCCACTATTCCATTAAAATAATTTAAACTTGAAGAGTATCTTAATTAGCAACTGACATTTTTTTTTGACCACTGCTTTCCAGTATGAAATATATACAAGACATCATATACCACAGTTTCATTTTAAATAGTATGGGTTTCCAAAAAGGAGAAAAAAAATCTATCATGAAATATCAGAAAACAGTAATATCTGATATTTATATTTGTATATATGAATGTAAATATTTCCAATGTGGTTTCGTGATTTGGTTTCAGAATTCTTTTGCTTCTGAAACAGAAGTAAGAAAGAGATGTAAGAAAGCCCAACAAACAACCAAGCAAATTTTTTTTTAAAAAAAACATTGTTACATGCTAACGGAGAAAACCCAACCAAAACCAATCCAAACAAAAACCAAACAAAACAACCCACTAAAAAACAACCAACAACAAAAAAAAGGCACCCTAAACAAAACCAAAATAAAACAACCAAAACAAAACCACCAAAACAAAAAAAATCCCACCCTAAACCAAACCAACCCACCTGCACAGACCCATAACTAACACCTGGAAAGAATTTTAGTACATTTAAAATCCAAATATGAAAAACATATACTCATCTTCAAAGTCCCAGATTTCTTGGAAAAAATGAAGAGCTTTAAAAAAAAAAGCCCAAACCCAAACCCCCCATCTTCTACATTTCCTAATCATTATATGACCACATACTGTTACAGTCATAAATCATTATTTTTCAAGAATTGTTTTCTAGCTAAACATTATATTTGTATAGAGAAGATCTGGAATATACAAAGTTTCTCTCAAATCAGAAATAGAAGGTCAAAGCACTCTGCTTGTTGCCAAGAGAAGGGCAACAAAGGAAAAGAAGTGGATCAACCAGTGCCAGACTGCTAGAGAATAAATAGGTAGAGAAAATCCAAGAAGGAACTGGGAAAAGAGGAATAAAAACAGAGAAAAAGATAAAATTCATTGTCTTGCTAGTCTAGTCACAGCTGATCAGATAAAATGAGTACGTAAGCATTTCTTTTTATATGTACACGTACAGAGATATATATACACACAGAGTTTATTTTTAGCTACCTAGGATTGTGCTAAGGCTAAGGTATGTAAAAAAACAGAGAAAACTTTCAACTGTTTATGGATATGGAAATAATTCCCTGTGACAATGGATTGGATTGGTGATCTGTATTAAGAACATTCTACTGCTTTCATCTTTTTAGTGATCAGACTAAAGGTCTGTGGAGAAAGGGCACTGGGTCTGGCCTTTACAGCTGCACATAGGTAGTTTGAACAAAATCTTTGCTAAGGAGGCAAACAGTCCTATCAAGACAAAAGAGACTGTGCAGTAAAATACACTGTAATTGGATTGCCTGAGGCTGCTGCAAAACTCAGTTTGAAAGACGGCATCTGTAATACCCTTCTCACAAGTGCAAACTTTAGTGCTCCTGCAACTGCCAAATAGAATCAACTAACTTTTAATTCAGTCCTCAAATTCTACTGAAAAAATCTGACATACCTTTATTTACTATATACAGAAATGTATATAATGTTTCAAAATGTAATGTTTCAAAAATTTTCTACATGTTCAGAGGTAAAAAAACCCTCCAGCTTTATCAGTGAAGAATGTAAATTCAAGTAAAGGAATCCAGATCAGAAGATTTTTCATCGAATGTTCCTAAAACATTTTTACCGAAGACTAAACCAAATAGCAGAAAACCAAAAATAAATAGTATGTAATATACAATAGATATGAAACTTTGTGACAGAAGTTTTAACATAAAAAATAGCAGGTAAGTAGATGGGACACACATTAACTGCTAATGGAGGCACACAAGTAGAAAAAGAAAATATGCCTATTTCTAAACAACCTTCTCTTACGTGTCTGCACCATGAAAGACACCATGGGATGAAGTTGCAAATAGTCACATTCTTGAATTCAGCAGGTTTTGTGTTGAATAAAGTGCCAAAACAAGCCAAATAAAACAAACAAAAAACCCAATCCAACCAATGAACTAAAAAAACCAACCAACCAACCAAAAAACAACCAACCCAACACAACACAACACAAAAAACCCAAAACAAC
>VYXC01006205.1:0-28633 GCA_013397175.1 Platysteira castanea | reverse complement strand
CCAAACCAAACCAAAAAGCCCCCCCATTAAGCAAAAAAACCCAAATAAACAAAAAAACCCACCAAAAAAAGAAAAACCCAACAAACCAAAGTAGGGAAGTCAAAACTCGCCCTGAAATGTTTTAAGAGTTGAGGACAGGCGGAAGAAATCTTAATGTTTTTATCAGTTGAAGAAACAGAAACATCATTGAGGCTTAACCCAAGACTGATCAGACACAGGTGGGGTTTTTAGGGAAGAAAAATGGCAAATTCTTGATTCACTATGTTTCAACAGGAAGTTTACCAGTACTGCAAGTTAACACATGCCTTTCAATATCTTGACACTACAGACTTAGAAGAATGATAAAAAATGTATGTGAATAAAATGCAATTCTAACTCCCATGCACCATACCATGGGAAAGCCTAGCTATAAGAAGACCCTAAAACTAAACTGAATTAGCCAGCAGACATACGAACGCCAGTTTAATAAGTTGTTTCTATTACTCTGTATGACTGTAGGTAAGGGATGTGGATTTCTGCAATTCACAAAGAAACCAACACAAGGCTGTAAGTGTTTATATGCTGTTGCACATATACAAACATAGCTGGAAGCATGCAGTCCTGTGGCCATACCACTCAATTTACCACAGTAGTGCCAAGTTTCTGGTTTGTAACAGGCTCTTCTTTCTAACACCTTTCCAATATTCCTTCTTTCAAAACCTTCAAAACCTTTTTAAAACAGTAAGTCATCAAAGCAGTGTCATTCTGATCAGAAGTGATTCCATGCTTATTTGTTCTTTGTATCCTGGGAATGTACATAAGGGAGAATCAAGGGGCAGCACAACAGTCTTTGTAAAGTCAAAAGGATCATCTTTTAAAAACAAAGATTGAATATCCAACATACTTTTTGTCAAATCATGTGCTAATAACTTCTGTCAGAAATAATTTTGTCACAAAAGGCTGAACAAGGAGGTAATGAGAAGATACTTCACTGAAAGGGAAAAAGGGTACAGTAATGCATAAAGTACAACCGCAGCAGTACTACCTTTTCTGTTTTAGAAAATCCAGAGTATTTCCACAATTTCACTTACTGTGTTGCCTAAATACAAAGGACTTGTAGCTCATCAACTGAGTTACCAAAAGTTTGCATACATACTTGTGTGCACTTGTGAAAAAGTGGACGTATCAAACAACTCTGACTATTGAAAGAGCATGACTCAGATCCATGTATCAAAACAGGGAGAGATTTTCTACAACAGGCTTTAAAGTTTGTATTCAGTTTTAATCCAGGGAGTGTAGTTGCTTTATTTTGACACAGTTCACGACAAACACAGCAGTCTCATTTACCTTACCCTGAGGAAACAGAAAACAACACTGTGGAGGGCTAACCTTGGCAAAGGGTCAAACACTCACTCAACTGCTCTCTCACTTTCCTTCCTCACTAGGACAGAGGGAGAAAACAGGATGATAAAGCTTGTGGGTTTACCACTCAACATCATGGGCTGAATTGACTTGAAGAAAATCAATTTACGTTATTGCCACTTAAAATATATGTAGGTAGTAAGAAATAAAGGAAAAAAAAAAAAAAAATCAACACCTTCTTCCGTACCCAGAAGAAGCTTCCAGATTCCCAGGCACAACTTCATCCCATCACTCCTGACTTTTTTACCACCTGCTGAGCCATGCAGGCAGAAGGTTTACAACCAGTGCATAACAGTTCCTACTGGTCCATTCTTTCCTCCTCACACTTTTCTCCTGCTCCAGCACAGGGCCTCTCCACAGGCTGGAGTCCTTCAGGACAAACCTATTCCAGAGCAGGTCTTTCATGGACAACAGTAACCTGTTCCAGCAGCGACTCCCCTCCACAAGCTGTGGCTTCCATGAGCCAGTATCCACCTGCTCTGGGCTCCTCCACAAGCTATAGTATTGACATCTGCTCCAGTCATCCTCTCCATAGGCTGCAGGGAAATACCTGTTCCAGCACGAGAAACAACTCCTCCCTCTCCTTCTTCCTGACCTTGGTGTTTGCCAGGCTGTTTCTCACCTTATATTCTTCAATCTGCACTGCCTGTGTAACACTGTGGCTTTTCTTAAGCACATTTAGACAGAAATGTGCCACCACATGCTCCTGAACAAATGCTCTAAAGTACGTCTTTTCCCAAAACTAGCATACAGTACAAAACATTAAGAAAGAACAAGCCATATATTTTCCAAAGAAAATGTTTTGAGATACCATACGTGGATAAACTAGAAGGTCTCTCAGGAAGTGGACATGATGGTCTACCCTTGTACATTATTTATACCATTCATTATCATGTTCACCTTTCCAACCTTGTTAAGGGGATCTCTTCCAAGATTCCTATACTCTATACAAACACAATAAGAATAGATGAGGAAGAGTCTGAGCACACTTAAAAGCATCATGATTTCAGCTAACTTAATAGATCAGTTTAAATCACAGAATTATTTACAGATGTCATTGATTTACTATAGCTTATAGCTGTTATTGTTATTTAATGCCTAAATTAAACAGTGAGACACCCATGAAAGAGGTAATCCAGCACTATACAGAGTTGAAAGTATAAGCTTCAAAGGACATTGTTGTCACTCTTCCTAGAAAAAATATTATATCCCACTCTAAAAATCAAGTTTTGGAAAGAAATCTTTTTCATTTAAAGTATCATAATAACCATTTATATTTCTCTCATTTTCCTTACAGTGAAAGATGGTCATTCTGATAAACACCAAAAAAAATCTGATAAATATTCATTTTAGCAAATCTACAAAGAATTTATCCTCAAATAGTTCATTTAATTAAGAATCCCTTATTCAGTATTTAATAAGGTAAAACCTTCTACTCCCAACAGCTATTTTAACAAGTCTTTGGCAGATAACACAGGAACTATTCAAACAAGCTTCCAGAATTATAAGCAGCGTCAACAGATATTAAAATTATTATCTGGACCCTTGAGCAAAAACGTTTGGCTTCACCAGCCTAACTTAGACACACACACACCAGACAATAAAACTACCCTATCTCACACTTTCTTCCAGTCCTTATATTGTTGCCTTCCACAATATCTGTAGTGTGCAAATTATGCTCTGCTAGGTTAAGACCTGCTTTTTTCAATTTTTTCAGTACAGCTCAGTTTCAGATTCTTGCACTGTAATACAGCGCTCTAGCTCACTTAAAAAGGGCTGTTGAAACACTTAGGAAATGACAGTAGAGGTATATTATATTGGTAATAAAAAATCAGAAACATAACACACCATTTACATAAAAATGCCTGGAGAAACATATTAACAACATTACAGAAATATGTAAAAGCTGTAAATAATTCTGCTTTTATAAATGACTCATGAACCCATAATCAAAACCACATCTCTAAATATTAAGTAAGCATTTTCAGACCACCACCATATTTTCCAAATCCAAATTTACATTCTTAAAAATGGTTGTTTTATACAGGTATTTCTTCTGCAGTAACTTATTCAACTTATTTGATGGTATTTTGTATGTCACATGCTATCAAATTTTCTTGACAAAATATTGCACCTTCGGGACTTGTTTCTGGTGAAACTTCAAGTTGTAAGTATCAGAGGTCTAACAAAAAAATCGTTAACTGCATATTCTGTAAATAAAGATATATTCTGTAAATAAAGATATTGTTAGTTAAGAAATGCCTCTGAAAAGTACTTTTTAAATGTAAATATGCAGCTTGTACCCTTTACATCCTTAAACTCAGCACAAGTGTTGTGGTCAAACTGAAGACTTACAGAAAAAATAGATTCTAGGCCACAGTGTTACTCAAGGTTGGTACTTTTTGTTAAACTCTTGAATTCCAGGACCTTTCCTAGCTATCGATCCATGTGCAGCAATCCCTTGGCACAATACAATGCTCCTGCACACTGATCAACTTGGCCTAGTTACCAAACCTGTTCAGACAGGACACATTTCACTGGTAGCAGTTACTTACTCTAAGTTGTATCCTTGATAGCAGACTTGTGTGCACATGACCAAGAGTGGTCAAGTTACCTTGGGGTCAAGTTACCAGGGCTTGACGACTGACTCCTTGTCAGTTGAGTTTTCATTACCTGCCTGCGATGACACCCAACTCCGTTACAAGCACTGGACAAAACTTCCTTTGCTTAGTTTAAGCAGTAGCAATATGCCTGTTGTGTCACCTCATGGCAATCACAAAGTGAAATGCTTTAGCTCAAACCTCCTCCATAGTGCTTTAAGGCTGGGGACAGACATTCATCTTCAACCAGCTGTGCCAAAGATGATATAATTCCCACATGGTCACTGCATCCCGGCAGCTGGAGGTTAGCACCTCGGTGCCGTTGCTGGGGAAGGAATGATGTAAACCGCCTCCCTAACTGATTGCATAACTAAAAGAGCTGGTTAGTTTAACAAGTCAATGGAAGTGGCTTAAGGTGACCTTGTACTGCACTGATGAGGGGAAACTCATGAAACTCTATAGCCAGTGGTGTTCTGACAGCAATGACAAGCAGCTAGCAAGCAGTAAAGTCTTCAATCAACAAACTTGATCCAGAAAACATGTTTTTAAGACTAACTAGAAGTTTTGTTTTATCCCTTATTAACAAGGTCCTGACAACATCATTTCCTTGCAACTGTTTGAGCGTATACTTAAGACAAATACTCACTTCAGCAGAGAAGATAAAATTTGGTACAACTATCCCTTGGTACTACCATCTCAAATACTGGTATCCCCCATGTAAAACAAGTCCGGTATACTGACAAAAATCAGAAAAAGCACTGTAAAAAAAAAAAGTTAAGTAAATAAATCTCCAAATTCATGCCAATCAAGAAATGAGGTGGTACAAACCTGCCTAAAATCAATCAAGCAAACATTTTAGTAAGCTTACTATTTTTCTGAAACAGACTAATGGGCATAGCCATTTTATTTCTATGCAGAATATGATGCTTTTCATAAAGCCTAATATAAACTCATAATTTCAACAAATAAATTACAGATTGAGGATATCGAGCACTTGTTTTAGAAAAAACACAACTCTTCTCAAACAGTAAGTATAAGAAATTTGTCAGAGAGTAAAAGTTGCCCGTGTTTTTGCTGACTATAAATTCAGTTCCTCATTTTGCATAGTTTAGGCCATATGTAGTTGCAAACAGATGTCATTACCACCTATGACCAGTAAAAGGCCTGTTTATAAACACTAGCTTATTAACACACAGGGGAGGAAAAAAAAAGGAAAACAGGAAAATGAGGAGTAGATAAGCTATGCAATCAAAAGAATACTTTAAAGAAAACTGGACTTCATGTTCGTTTGAACAAAACCTGAGCAGTATATAAAAAGAAAAAAAAATCCATCAAAACCTAAAAGACAGAAATAGTGTCAGTAGATAAGGGAGATGTAGTTATACTCAAGTTCTGGAACTGATTTTATTACTTGAACTTTATTCTTTCTTTTTACAAACAAGAAATACACCTATGAACTTAACACACATACCTTATTGATATCTCAGTTGCACGTAAAAAAGGAGCTCCATGTGGAATTGTAAGTTTTACAATTATATTAGTAACTCAAAAAAGAGTCAATAACTTCAATCTGTTACAATAATTAAAATTCACATTACTGTTACTTTAAAAAGTCTACACCTGTTAAGTGCTTATAGAATCATTTAGGTTGAAAAGGATCTTTAATATTCTTGAGTCCAAACACTGCTGCTGATTTTTAACCTATAAGAATTACAGAAATTTCACTAATGATTAACTTTCTATTGTATTACTACATTTTTTCTTTAAAAAATGAAATGCTGGGTGCCTTAAAACATAACTGCATATAAGAGTCAGAGACTACATCAAAACCTTGCTCCTCTAAGTTATGCAAGTTCTGCTACTGACTTCAATACATGAACAGTATTATTTTTCATTTGTTTTGAGGTTATTTTCCTACTCTTTTTTCTTCCAAAAGAGCTCCCTAGAAATCGCCATGCTATGATACTTATTTCAAACAAAATACCGTAAAGGCGCAGTTTCTAATAAAACCCTTACAACAGTCTCTGTGCACATGGCTATACAGACATATTTCTTGGAAAACTAAATCCAACAAATCCAGTCTTAGATCTTAACTTACACCTCTAAAATGCCTATAATTTTACCTCAATATATTCAATAAACTGTTACCAAAACATACTTACCTGTAGAATTGGGGTCTACAATACCCTCAAAACCTGCTCAATTTTTTAATTATACCTGTCAAATTTCATTTTCAGAAATTCTAAGAACCCAGATGTAACCTGATGAGATCAATTTAAAAACTAAAGTTTCGCTTATGAATGGACTTCAGTTTAAAAAGATTTGGGTATCATTTTCCGTTAAACTTAACATATCCTTGAATAATTGAGAAATACTCTTTTAATTTTCCTAGCCAAAAGACTTTTTTTATTCAAATAGGGAATTTTATTCAAAAATTTTATTCAAAAGGGAATGTTAAACCTTATTTTTTCACACATGACAATAGATGTTCCCAAGACAGAAAGCTGGGTGAAATTTCTCTCTCTGGTCTTTTGTTTTGGATTCATGTCAATTTAGCTTTATACTTCAATACTTCTGTGCTCCAGGTATCTTTGGTTAAGAGCAAAAAAAAAATTATTAAACCCAAATTATTTAGTAAAAAGATTTGGTTTCTATGAGAACAACCAACTTTTTCTGTATAAAAACATGACTCCATGAACAAGACAGAGTTTCAAGATCTATGCATGAAAAAAGAAGAGCATTTTTACGAGGGGATGTAGTGACAGGACAAGTGAAAATGGCTTCAAACTGAAAGAGGGGAGATTTGAATCAGATATTATGGTTAAATCCCTTACTGTCAGGGTGGTGAGACACTGGAACAAGCTGCCCAGAGAAGCTGTGGATGCCCCACCCCTGGAAGTGTTCAAGACCAGGTTGGATGGGTCTTTAAGTAACCCAGTCTAGTGGGAGGTGTCCCTGCCCATGGCCATGGGGAGGGGTGAAACTAGATGATCTTTACGTTCCTTCCAAGACAGGACATTCTATGACTCTGTGAAATGCAATTCCATCAGATCCTCAAAGAGAGATGTGACCTTCTCTTGGCTTTTCACTTTCTAGCTTTATACATCCAAACTCTTAATTTGTAATTGTTGTCCCTGCCCATGGCCATGGGGAGGGGTGAAACTAGATGATCTTTACGTTCCTTCCAAGACAGGACATTCTATGACTCTGTGNTCGCTTGGACTGCCAGCACCACAGAGTGTCAGGTTGTATTCTGACTTTTGTCAGTATCCTTGTACTACTGCATTTATTTATTTCTTTTAATTTTCTCCTATTAAAATTATAATTCTGACTTGCGATCTCCCACTGGTTTGATTTCAAACTAGTACAGTAATCTAAGAACTAAGGGAAGTATTACAAATAGTAAGGCCAAAATGGCAAATAATTTGGACTATAATGGAACTCTGATTTAAAAATCCTAACACTATCAGGGGAAAAAAAGCAGAATATTGAGTTTCAAGACTACATAAATCATTCAACGTTCAAGATCTGTATGAAGAATGGAGTCCACTTGCATAATAAAGATCAAAAATCTGCAATCCAGAAAATTGTAATCTGAGAGGCAGCACCAAGTTCCTCAACAGCTTCTGCCTCAGAATTATCACTGCAATTTTTCATCTTATGAACTGAAATAGTAACTCACATAGTAACTCTGTAACAGAGAATTCCATGAATTCACTTCCTAAAGCCTATTCTGAATCCTATGTCTGAAACTAAAATTTCTATGAGACAATCGTTTCAGTGTACCCACAATGGTGGCCTTCTTCAAACTCAATCCATCTACATGCTGAGTTCAGCAAATGAAAACCTTTCTCTCAGGTTTAAGCATCCTCAATTAGAGTCCAACTATATTACAAGGTCTAGCTTAACAGAGTAGTATTTTCCTCTTTCACACAGCAAAATCGGTTTACATCACATGCTATCTTACAAAAGATCATGTGTCTATTGTGATACTGAAGCTTACCTTACAGGCAAAATATATATTCCAAATAAATGTCAGAATTTTAATTTATGTTTTAAACAACAAATATAATGAAGAAAATATTTATTTCTATCAAGCTATCTCACTACTATCTATCAAGATATCTCACTACTCTTACATGTCTTTCCACAGTGAGACTCAGCTTATAGTTTTCTGGATGCACTATTCAAGCTGAAGCATAAGCACCATCTTTGCCACAAACCTGTAGTATATGGGGAACCATCCGCTGTACTTACAGAAGGGAATCCAATACCACTGTTGTCACCTATCAAAAGCAGTACAAACAATATGGAAAAAATACAGCTATGCTCCATCATATTTCTATTCTGCATGAGTTTTCTGAACTGGTAGAAGAGAGCAGATACCAAAGGAATGGATATCTAAGAGCTTCAGGACTAATTACACAGCCTAACATGTTCTTTTGTTCCTTATGGGTGCATGTGCTCAGCTTTCTCAGCACAAAGCTGTGCTAACACTATGGGCTAGGCGAGAACAAAAAGAGCCTGGACAGTCTTTCCATGAGTTAGATGCAAGCTCAGCTCTGCTTAAAACTGGTCAGAAGGCACACTGTGGCTCAGTAGAAAGCTAAAGTCTCAGCAACAGAGCAGAGTTTAGACATACAGCTCAGACCAGAGAACAGGTGTAAGATTACCAGAATATCTGAGTTAGGAAACAGTAATTTTGACCTATGGCACCCAACTAGACTATGACCTGTGGACATAAAAATGCTGCTAGCAAGAATTTCTCTTGCTTCCTTCTAATCTTGTGACTTTTCTCTGTCACAGAAGCTATCAGTAGAGTTTTTTAAATCATGAACACCTGCAACCTTGCTAACATTTGTTTATAGTATAGTAGAAAAATATTTTGACAATGGATGTTGTAGGACTTCAGCCAATCACCCTAAGGAGGTGGCTGATCCTCTGACCAATTACATCATGAAGCAAAAAGTCTGTAAGAAGAGTTGCAAAATAATAAAATTCAATTCAATGCTGCTGATCAATCCTGCCTGCTGCATCTCTCTTCTCCTCCCTACTACCGCGGGACACAGCAACAATGACCCATACCTAAAAGTTTTCTTCAGTTAAAACTCTGGGAATTCAGTGCCATATGCTAAACAAAGCCATGATGAATGAAATGTTGAGAAGGAATTTCCTCTTATTCTGTGACTGAGTTAGACAGCTGCACAGCTAAGTCACAGGCCGTGCTCACTACAGCATCCTTTGCAAACTCCTCTCTGCAGCCTGGGGATCTCACTGTCACAGCCTCATGTCAATTCACTGCAAAGACATCTAAGATGGGCAACAAGTCTTGAAAAGCAACTTACCCAGCCTGTACCTTGATCTCGTGTCCCCCTCAGCTGCTAGAATGTGCTACGAGTCAGAAAAAGGGTTTCCACCATCCATTCACCCTCCTAACACTTATATTTCCCATTCTCAAAAATTCACATGATTTATATCATATAAAAAAGAACACTCTGATTACCTAATGTAGAAGAACAGGGAGGTGAAAAAAGGATGCAATTCCTTTCTGAAGACCATGTGGCCACTACACCAGAAAGGTTTCCCAAACGTGGTATGAACTATTTATTTTCTTCATCAGGAAGATTAGACAACCTGAATGCTCCAAATAATTGGGAAAAGTATGCAATTGCAAGATAAGAAAACCGTTTTGTAGTCTGGAAAAACATTTAGAAGAATCATCACTGAAAGTATAAAGACAAGGCTGGATTTCATAAGGCCTTTTTGTCAAACCAGTCACTCATGTCCTCACGCATTTGTTGAACTGGCAACTTTTTAGTAGCAAGTACACAATAAAAACTGGGTATTTTTCCATAAAACCAATCATAGCACAGGAAGCAAAAGCTGAAAACATCAGTACTATTTGCTTTAATACATTGTAATTAGTAGACATTAGAAATAGACTGTAACACTACAGAAGCCCAGGTAAACATTGATTAAAATATCTTTATACTATTGAAACAAAGCTTTACAACTGTTGTTTATAAGTTTCTAGTAAGTATTATGGCTTTTTCTTCTTTTTTCTTAAGAACTCTTACAGCATTTCCTCTCGCATTTTAGTTTTTACAAAGCTTATTAACTAGTTACCAGACAATTTAACTAGACCAAATACACCAAAATGAAGACAGTTTTTCATCAAAGATTTTAAACTATCTTAAGATGATAGATCAATAGATAGATAGATAGATAGATAGATAGATAGATAGATAGATAGATACATACATACATACATACATACATACATATCGATATATCTCCATACTGGAAGTTACCAGGTAAGTTTAAAAAAGCACATTTTTCTGAGTTTTAACTGAGTCTCAGCACTAGAAATAAAAAATATAAACCTTTATATGATGGTGAGGCTGCTCCAAAAAAGCAACTGCTGAACTATTGTTGTCTGCTGAACTATTACACTATTATCACAAGTAAAAATCAAACCTGTGCACTAATGGTGTAAACTAGGGACTGTGCTTGTTATGCATTATCATCTCTGTACATTAGAACCTCAATCATACTCAAACAAATTCACTAAAGTGTGGTTTTCAATCTGCTAACTATGCATTCCATAATAGCCTGTAATTATTAAAAACTGACAAGAAAGCTACGCCACCTGTGTTTATGTGAAGCCAGGTAATGAAAAAAACAACAACGCTGTCATCACCTCTCAATTCCTGATTGCATTATCAAAACTGTAGCCGAGTTTGGCATCTGGGTGTGACCTTGTTAACTGCTAGGGTAATTAAATTTATTCTATTGGGAAAAGGGATGATAAATTATTAGCAAGAAGATTTTGTTCACATTTTATTAAATTGGCCTGTCAAAGGGTCGGCCAAATTATCAAGGGCCTCATTTATTGGAGGCCAGCCATATTGCCACATCTGTTACAATTATTTATAATTTCAGCAGTTGAAAACCAACTGAGTTCGGCATCCGCCATGTAAAGTAATTTACAAATTATCTGATGAGGGAGTGTTTTAGCTTCTCCCTCATTTCTAGCCAGCAGAAAGCCGCGCTGTAATTACAGAACACGATTAGGTTCTTTGGGGAACTTATCTTGCACTCATAGCCATAGTAAGATGCAGCAAGAACATATGGAGGAGCTTGTGCTTCTACTCCCTGAAGCTCGTGACCCGCCTGCCGCTGAGCCCTTGAGTTGAATTTGAATGAGAGTGCCATGGCTAATGTTCTACACATGCACCATTTATGCCACAAAACAAATCGGATCACTGTTAATTATGAAGCAGCTATAATCAGGCCTTCACATCTGTGTAATGTGAAGCGCAGTAGGCTGTATTCCAATAATGTATGACTACCTTTGGGTCGCAAATTGCGAGCCATATTGCCTCAGTAGTAGTTACTGAATTCAAAGTAAGTCCTTTGATAAAAGCCCATCACAAAGATATTTTAATCCATTTTTTTTTAAACACAAGCCTTTCTTTATCAGCTATTGACCAGAACAGTTAAAGCATATGGCACAAGTTCATTAATGAACAGTAGCACACAGCACTCTAATTTAATGAAACCACTTGAGCCATAAAAATCAGATTTAGTTAATTCCCCCCTTCCCTTTTTTTTTCTTTTCTGCATCTAGCCTATACCCTGGACTCCAACATAATGTCATGGGTGATCTTGCTGTAAAATATAATTATTTTCTCATACATTTATAAACAGATTTTATATTTTAAGAGCCTGTGCATTTTGCAGCGTGGAATGAGGGGGGTATGGGGGTGTGTGGGGACGAATGAAAAGAAATTGAAAATTGGAAACAAATGTCCAAGTAATTTCCTCTTCATAACCCAAAATTTAACCTGATAACAATTAATAGTCCATGTATCATTTCTATTTTAAAAATTATTGTCTGGCAGCTGTCTTCTAACAAAAAAAAATTTCTTTATTCAGTGAAAAATCTTTCTGTGAAAAAGCAGCTAAACAAGCAGCACCCAGATGGCAAACCAGCTACAGTTTAATTAATCCACTAAAAGCCATTCAGTTTTCAGTAAGGGTAATGTAATTTTGAATAATTGTAGGGAAAAAAAATCACTAAACGTTCTTAAGTTTTATTATAGCAGCATGAATAGTGCCACTATAGAGTAGTTAAAGTTGAGTTGCTCTTTGCATTATAAACCCCACATTTTCAGTATCTTGGTCCTTTTTGATGCTTGTACATTGAAAATAGATATATGGAATGTCAAACTAAACTAAATGAAAATGAAACTATTCTTCAAAACCGCTTCTTTTTTTTCTATCTTTTTAGTACTGTAGAATAGGATGTAGATTACTTTTCAAAACTTATACTACTTCCTGAAGTATACTGCCTTTCTTTTCTTTCTTAAAAAGTAATTTCAAAAGCTGCACAAGACCACTGTTCCTTGTTTTATAGACAACACATGCCTGCACCTTGGCACACATACAACATTGCAGGTGAAGTTCCAAATTGTCATAGTAAAACAAACCCAGATATAACTGAAATTGCATTTTACGGTGATCAAGTGCTCGTATACTGCCATCCCAACAGCAACGACTTCACAGACTTCACTGGACAAGTTATAACGCCACACAGCTTTTCTGAGGCCAAGAACCACTCAGTATACAGTCCTTTTATGTGTATTACCTCAGCATGTGTGCAGCTCAAAGACTTTACAGACTTTTAGAAAAATAATAATACTTCAAAAAATACCTGTATTTTCTCCTTTGCAACTTGTTTAAAAACATGTATACAAAACATTGTAAATACAGTTGCACAACACATTAGTGTAAGAAAACATGTTTGGAAAGTAACAAATTATTACTGCTTCTCTGACTGAGAAACAACCAGACACAGATTTGTACTTGTCTTTTTAAAAGTATTTAGCTGTAAGATACCATATTTAATTTGATATAAAAAATATAACAAAAATTAAAATTACATCATTAATATTAAAGATCCCATGTGTTGCACATGTGAAGTTAAAATTATACTTACCTATGTATTCCAAACACTAAAAAATATTGTTATTTATCTATTACATATTTGAGCATGGAACAAATTCAACTTTGCAAGCTATAATTTATACCTGTCCTTATTATAAGGGTAATAATCTCAAAATAACAGACAATTTGCAGTTAGGGGAATACAACCATTTGAAAAATGTTATTGGTATGTTCCATCATTAAAGCCTAATTATTTACTCAGCACGTTGTGTCACATAAATTGGTCAATTTGAGTTCCATATCACTTTCTCCAAAGCCTGAACCTTCAAGAAAACAGTGATAAATCTTTTGCTTTTCTCAGTGTGCTTCAGTATTACACAGCAATAATATCCACTATGATTTCATCTTGTCTACTACAAATACTTTTTTACTACAGTATTTGTTAGTTCCTTTAAAAATTACATTTTGACATCTTTGTGATGATTTTAATTTTTTTGTAATGAATTCAGTATTTCTAAAAACTGCAAGACAATTCCATCAAATTTTGACCCATAGAGGGTGCAAGACTGAGAAATTTTTATTGCATATAAATTCAATTAATAAGTTTTTTAACAGTAAAGCCAAAATAATTGTAATGTAAAAAGCATTTTGTTAGGAATATGTTTCAGCAACTGAAATGATCAGAAACTGTAAAATCAAATTTACAGCACCACACTTACAATGGGATTTCTGCCTTTTTTTATGCTGTATCATTACCAAGACAAAACATTAAGCTCAAACATGGACTTCAAATACTCATATCGCAGTAATAAGTATATTAGACTAAATCTAGAACTGCCAAAATAAACAAGAGTTACTCTGTCCAGATAAGTTCTTTTAAAATTTACATTTCAGTCAAATAAAGTATTTTAACAACTCTACTACATATGCCTAATAAACTGAAATCACTGAAAAACTAATATTAAAAACCAGTCATACTCTGAAAATAGATCTTAATGGATTTTTGTTAGCCAACAGTTTCGCAAGGTGCAGTTTTGAAGTATTTTCTTAACATATTTCTCGTACGAATCTAACTTTTTATTTTAGTTGAACATGTTTTTGTTTCTTTGTCTAATAATCTTAAGTTACATCTATGTGCAATCTATATTTTCCATTGTTAACCTGATAGTTTCTATTCTGAATACTTTTAAAAACTTTGTAATCAGAAATTATGATACTACTATAAAAGTGCATGTGAACTCTGTATTAGTTAGAACACTGTCATATGCTACAATTACAAATGGAAACTTTTACATGCCTGTTAATTACTGTTCTCTGATCAAGTAACACGTCTTTGGTGACACTGTCTTTGGTGTCTGCACACATAAAAAGTAGGAGTCAAGGCAGAAATGACTGCTTCAGTACAGAAAATATATTTTTATATTTAATATTCACAGGGATAATAGTTATGATATACTAACTGTATGACTAAGTGCACACGTAGTAAGATGTAAATAGAAATTTTCTGTAAAGCAGACTGAAATTTTTCAACATATACATTACCAGAATACCCAAATGAAATGAAGGAAAAATGCCACATTGACCAGATTAAGATTACAATATTTTAAAAAGGCATCTTTCTACCTTTCACAGAAGAAAACAGAGATATTCTGGCTAACAAATCCAATACTAAAAAACTCATTTTTGCCTGACTCAATGTAATCTGAACAGCAAGGAAAGTTTAAATCCAGGAAAAACACATGCAACACTGATGTACTGTACTCCTACCTACTCAATATCTGAAGAAGATACTTTACTGTGTGGACAGACTGTTAGCATGTCCCACAGGATGAACTTCCAGCAAGGCATTAATCGGAACACGCTCAAGAAATCAGTATTTCATAGCAGAAATTAAATTGCACCTAAACCAGCTTCTCTCCTCAGGAAGGATTGCTTAAGGATTTATTATAGGGAAACTTAATAGGTGTCCACACTGCTTTGGTGTCTTGTTAACCAAGCTTTATTTCCAAATCCATTGTATTCTGATGTTGCAGTCAAGACAGCTGAAGGACCTAGAAGCTTCCTCTTAATCACGTTTGACTTTGGAATTTCACAAATACCACAATTCTGGTTACTTAACAGGTCAGAGAAGGTAATCACTCTTTTTTCCCCTCCAGAAATCCCAGATGTGCAACCAACACAATAGTAATTACCTTTCTGAAATTTATACAGGATGATGAAGTTGGTGATGGGAAATTTGACTGTAATCAAAATTCAGTCAAAAATGGGCATGATACCCAAAAGATTCCCAAAAGGCATACTCCGGCCTTTCAACCAAACCAAGACTGCATGTTAACCAAATTTGGGTTGCTACAGCAGAATGAAGAATGACTCTTCATTTTACTCTGTGTGTTGTCACTTTTATTTAAGTGATACAATTCTTTCTCCTTTTCATTTGTTTGTATCACTCAGGAGTTAAAGCCCTTGAAAAACGCTCACAACTTTTAGATTGGGAAACTACCTAACATTTTGTGAGAAATTTGGAAACAATAATCAGCCTTTCACTCTTCCTATCATTTTCTAGTCCCATGGGCTCTCAAAAATCCACTTACGACAAAGTGAATTACTTCTTGCCTATTTCCAAGGCAGGTAAGAGATCATGTCTCTCAGGCAAAATTAATTCGAAGTCCAGATAGACTGATATTTCAAACGAGTCCAAGTCATTAAACATTTGCATTGAAATTTTTGTGCCTACTGAATCTTTCTTTTATATTTATATTTAAGAATGCTTACATCATCTCTAGAAGCACAAGTTCAAGACTAGCCAATTTCTTATGGAAATAAGTATCTCACAGGAACACAATCAGTTCATTTATCAAAACCATGCATTTTTATATAATATCCTTCCAAATGAATGGAACATCAAGACACAGTTACTTCCAGCTATAACTATATAAGCTCATTAGATAGATCATACTGGTATGACAATTTGCTGGTTTTATGACTAGCAGTACTTAAGTGGCTGTAATTATAGTATCTGAAAGGTAGCATCCTAGTAAGATGAATGGAGAACATCATAAATATGATGCTTTTTCCTAGTTGGCAGCCACATCCCCTAATGTAGCTAATGGGTTTTTTTGGTAGTCAGCATTTGTCAGGACAAGACAAATAGCATGTCTTTTGACTTGCATAAACTTTTCCAACCTTTCCTGCTTTGAAAACAGTACTAACAAAAAAACATGTTCAAGTATAAAGCTAGCTAAATCTATGTGTAAAAACCATATTCACATTATTCACCTTTTTAAACTAAGGTTTATACATTTTTTTAAACAACACCAATGCACTATTCAAGAGTAGTTGATAATATTCAGATTCTTTTTTAAAGGACTTTAACATCAGGAAATTTAAAAACTGAAATTATCTGTTAGAAAATAACACAGATAACCGGAAGAGCTTCCAAATTTCCATGCGGCTGCTCATCTTCTCTTTTTCTGTTTTGTAGATCAAATAAATGCTTAATATTTACATTGGATTATTTTGGGTTTAATGCTAATTTCTGACCCAGCTTTAGAAGAGGCACCATATTTAATCACATTGCAGTAAGCACATTCCAAAATATTCAGAATTGTACAGCACGATGAAACAGTCAACCATTAATGAAGTCAGGTGTAGAGAAAAAATATGTAAAATGGAGATCAGAGGACTAGAGACAGAACATCGCATAAAATATCCAAAAGAAAAACAAACATATTGTATATAATTTACCTCAGAACTAGCAAATTTCACAGAAAAAAACAGTGGCATCTTGACTGGATGTATGTGAATGATTGTACCTTACTTGAATGCAAATAGGACATGAGATTTACCCAGTAAACTTTTTAACCCCCAAAACTTACAAAAATAAATTATGTTTAGAATATAAAAATAAAAAGGAATATATTTTAAATAATTCCTTACAACATCTTATGACATTTGATAATGGAAAAAAAGAAAAAACACCAGTAAGCAACACACACGTGCTCTGCAAAAATTGTTGACTGACTGTGCTTTGAGAATTTCTTCTTGACATGTTATAGCTGTCCTTTCTTTGACAGGTGAAGATACTTAAAAACAAATGAGAAAAGACTAATGGTATCAGAAATCAGTACATTGTAATAAATTTAGTCTATATGATACAAGAGCATTTTTCATCAGTCAGAAAGGGTAGGCAATTTAGCTGAATCATACAAAAAAACCCATTTCTCCATAACATTACAATTGTTAGCTAACAAAATTGTTATCCTAACAATTTCCTGTATTGATTTACCTGATTTCATCAGAAAACACTTTTTTGGTACACCATTGAAGAGTTACTTGAAACAGAAAACATAATGCCATCAAGTAAGCAAAAAATGCAAACCAAAGCCAGGACTTCCAGAAACAAAAGACGGAACTGTAATGCTTGCTCATATGTAATAGAAAACACTTCACAGCCTGATAATGGTGGGATGAGGAAATACTGACATATACTGCATATGTGTGATGGCAGAATTATCTTAGGTCAGACCAAGGAAAGCTGAGAAATTAAAAAAAAAAACTAGTAAAACTAAATAATCAAGCCATGCTATTTACTGGATGGTATGTTAGCCAGAATCATAGAGCAATTGGAGAAAAAAAAACTGCAGAGTGAAACAGCTGAAAAAGATTACCAACAGTAACAAGTGTGCAGGATTTATTTTAAAGTAGGTTTAGATTGCTCTTATGCACTAAATGCCAGCTAACAGCCGGGGTACATTCTTCAGTTCCATGATCCAAAAGGTATTTAGCTGATACTGTAATGAACTTTTCTATGATATCAACTGAAGTACGAGAGTAGGGCCATTTGGGAGACTTTCTTCATTTCTGGTGAGGACCTACCACTAAGGTAGATCCATCTTTAAAAATGAAACAGTAACAGAAACAGTAAATACGCACTGTGTATAAAAGAAGCATTCCCCTATATTAAATGATTTACCAGAATTCTCAAACCCTAAAAAAGTGTATTATGGAGACCCGAGTAAATAGAATCATAGAATCACTAAAACTGGAAAAGACCTCCAAGATCATCAAGTTCAACCTTTGACCAAAACCATCAGGTCAACTAAACCATAGCACTAAGTGCCATGTCCAGTTGTTTATGAACCCAAACATACAGTAATATTGAACATATAGTAATGACATAAGTTTTAAAAAGTTAGTCTAAATTAATACACAGTAGAACTATAAATGGAAATTATTACAGCACCATCACAGCAATCCAGGTTACAACCCATGCTTTTTATGAGAACTTGAAAAGGACCAAGGCAGAAATAAGCTGAAGAAATTCTAGGGTGAAGGTGAAGAGACAGTCCAGACAGGCTATACATAGCATATTCATGATACTTAGTTTTACTTTATTTATATTCACTTTTTTCCCTCCCAAATACTTGAATGTTCTGCAGATATCAATCTACACCATTACACACAGAAACTACTGTGCTGTAAGAATATCAGCACAGGGTCTTTCAGGCATGACAATCACTGCCTGTCAGTGCACAATTTAATATCACCCTAAGGGACTCAGTCTACCCAGGATTTCTCCAACTTTAACCTATAGGCACATCTGATGCCAAAATTCACTTGCTAGAATGTGACGGGGTGTACGGGTGTTTGGCATACAAGAAACAAAAACTACCTTAATTAACACACTTTCTAACAATAGAAAACAGTATCTGAGCTTGAACTAAAGTGTGGCAATCTGTTAAAGAGTTGAGTTCCTCAAAACTTTTCCAAAGTAGACGTGAAAATAACAACACAGTTATTACTTATGTGGGCTTCAGCATATTTTACTGGACAAAGAGTTTCTCCCCTGCCTTATCATGTGTGAAAGAACTTAGGCTTTTCACTCCAGTTTGAATAGGAACCCACACTATCACTAGCATTTACAGATCTATACAGGTTTAATATTTATTTTTAGAATTTAATACTGCTTACATGAACAAATTTATTTTTAACTATGCTTAAAGGTTGCTGCAGATACAAAAAATATGAAAAGTGTAAAACTTAACCTTGTTAAGGTAAACACAGTAACTTGATGTTCTGATGCTAATTTCTTGGGCTTGAAGCAAAGCAAATTACTTCTACAAGACACCATGAGATGGACTAGCAAAGGCAAATGCAGGTACAAAATTAACATCTGAAAATATATCTGTCACATTCCTATTTTCATCTACTTGCTGACGCATTTGATGCAGATTTCTGCAAAGCCCCGTAACTGGAAACTCTTACTGTGCTTTCTGATTACTAAATCTAAATAGTCTAATTAGACTAACTCTTGCACATTGCTTTTCTTCATCCACAGACACGCATACCACTATTCATAGTACTCTCTATTTGAGAGCTGAGTTCCATGACATAAATTATCATTTCCTGTTGAATGACAATGGTATTTCCACTCCACTAAAAAAAGGTCTTCCACTGAAAGACTTCTAATAAGTATGATTAACATGGATCCTAAAGGCCACATCAGATCAAGCAAAAGTACTGCATTATAAAAACAAAGGCCTTAAATTGTAAATTTCAAAAAACTGTGATAAGCTGGCGAAGGACTTCAGAATCTCTTCTTGTCTTATTATCCCTAGTATTGATTGAAATCTCTCCACCTTGAAATTGTTGGTGAGGACAAATCTATTGAGTCTCATTAAATCCAGCATAGGAATGAAGTCCCCAGAGCATTTGGGACCACTAAAGCAGATGCTACACATTTTAGAAAAATATTCTCTATCCTTGAGAATATGAACTACAGCTGCAATATGAAATAGACATCAACTGGTTTTCATAAAGCTCTAATGTAAAGGAGTTACTGTAGAACACAGCATTCTTAAAATTTGTACTTAGAGAAAAAAGGTATATCAAGTCAACCCAACTTGATAACACAGATTACAGATCTTTACATGCTGCTCACTACAGCTGGATCTGGAAAGAGAATTTGTGGTTCTCAATGGATTTACACATAATCCAACACAAGTTTATGATCTCAGATTTACCAGAAATATTTTTTTCTTTTTTCAGTCTATTGTTTCATACTACACATTTACATCAGCACAAACATCTGTTTTTCTCAATGGTACCCTGTTAACGTGAACTTTGAATATGTGAGCCAACCACAGTGCCTGAGCTATAGCACATAGTGCCTATCTGACCACTAACAGAGAGGTCATTGATCTTGCTGTAAGGGACAATATATCATAGGATGTACACGCTGATAGGCTCAATGCCATTTGAAGAAGTAGGAAAATATTCCTTTGTGACTGTATTTATGGAATAGCTGACACATCCTTATCTAGCTGTTGCAGACTGCATATTATTAATGCAGGGAAGACAAACAGAACACAGATTTGTCTGCAATAGTTTGTGCCTCTCTTATTCAAGCGAAAAATAAGACATTTGTTTTATTTCTAGAGATACTGAGTTTTCCAAAAGCCTGTTGCGACTCTGGTAGGACTGCATATCTTGTGATTCGAAAAATCCACATTACTTTGAAGCAATTACAGTTGGCTGTTTTATACAGTTATGATTAGAAATACAGAACAGGACTGTCGTGATAAAGGAATTCCTTTCCCCTTCCAAAGTTCTCTCAACTCACCACAAACATTAGCTCTATTCCACTCTGACTTCAGGAACTTCACTTCCGCCTTTTTTCACCGTTTTTTTTTTTCCCCCCCATATTTTTTCAGGTACAATATTTTACAAAAAGACAACTTAGCAGTTCCACAATAGTAATTTTTTAACAGATCTGAGTTGGCTTTTGCTGGTTTAAGAGGCAAATCTTGTTCCTCTAAGTTAAAAAATACTGAATTCACCACTTCCAAACCAGCAAATTTTAGGGTCTTTATAAGTGGGACGTATTTGGCAGCTATCAAAAATTAGGGCTTATCTTCTAAACCACATTATTCTTGTTATAAGGTAAAACAGGCAGAAACTTTAAGTCCTGCCTAAGACTGACTAAGAACTGTGAACCAGCTTTCTGAAGCAATCCTGAATATTGAACCAAGCCCAGATTAGAAGCGGCCCTAAAGCTCTATCAGTACACCCATCATTTTACATATTACTTAAGCAGCTATTTTTCATAGAACAGGTCAAACTCTTTCCCATACTGAATAAATACTGGCAAAATCACTACTGTGCAAGGTTAAATAACCCTTATGAAGAGTTTTGTCACGCTTTAAAACAGTCTCATAAAAACCCAGTTTTATTTTCTTTCCTTTCACACTGTACTGTAGAACTTGTCTGGAAGGATACAGTTTTATAGACACCACTGAAGACATTTCATACTCTCTTTTCTTATGCCACTCTTTCTGTTGGTTTTCAGAGTTTTTTTTTGATTTGGGTTTTGTTTGGTTGGTTGGTTGTTGTTTGGGGGTTATTGTTTGTTTGGGGGTTTGTTTTGTTTTGTTTGTTTGTTTTGGGATTTTTTTTGTGGTTTTGGTTTTTTGGGTGTTTTTTTTTTGTTTGTTTCTGAGTGACTCAAAGGATCCATTTAACACCTTCAGAAGCATTGACTGGAGAATAAAAAAACAAAAAACTAGCAACTCCTGACTATTCTGAGAATATTCTCTTTTTTTTCATTCTAGAATTTACTCTGTCTTGCTCCAGCTAGATAAATTCCCTTTGCCTTGTACATATTCTGAACAACTTTGATGAAGTCTACCTGTAGCTTGACTGGGCTACTATTGCAATGCAGAAGAGATTTAATATCTATCATCACTGCAGTCAAATTAAATGTAGAGCTTTCTAGGGTGTTTGGGGTTTTTACCACTCCTTTTTATATGCAGCAGCTCTTTAAGCTGGTATTCCACAATATTTATAAATACCTTAGCAAACCGCATCACACGGTACAGCGTCAAGTAGACAAGACTGTGTTGGTCACTTTGAGCTATAAAATGCTAACCAAACACATCTTTAGAAACCAGTACTGATTCTGGTTTGACTCAGGCCTAACTTCTCAATTTTATTACAAACTGCATACTGTAAGTAAGATGACAAAGGGAAGAAAAATTTTTGGGGAAAAAGCACTAGCAATATACAACTTCAGAAAGTAGTTCAAAGATATTAGAAGGCATATGGAAGTTGTTTATACAAATTCTTCCTTGCCTTCTTCCTTCTTACACTTTCTAAAAAGGAAGGAAACATATCTTGTATATTTCTAACACAAAGGAAAACATACACAATTTTGTAAACCTGAAACAAGTGCTGAGTAGCGCATGTTTGACAGTTCATTAGGGTTAACATTTCCCCTGACATCACAAAAAATATGAAACTGTTCTGCAAATGTACATATTGTTCCAACTTTCTGAACTAGTTAACCATTTCAAAAGATATTAGAGGAACAATTTTTCCAGTTAATTTTTATAGAGCAGGTTTTTGTATCTTAAACCACTAAAATTCTTTGTGATTCACACAAATATTTTGTTTACAAGCAAAGAGTATCTTCCCCTAAAGTACGAAAGCCAATTTGGAAAATTTTGTAATTCAAAGCTCCCATCCTCCAGAAGAGGAAGAAAAACATCGTTAACACTAGATTAGATAAAGAAATTTATACGCTTGGCAATCCAAACCTGTTTTTCTTAAGATGCAATGAAATCTTACTTTTTAAGGCTGATCAATACAATGCATGAAAGGGGCCACGTATGCTGGTATGCAATTAAGCCAATAAACTCTGATACTCCACTATATTTTGGCAATAAGAAAAAGCCAGAGATCTAAAGGATGCAACACTATGAAGAACTTTGTTTACTCTGTCCATTGATATTGTACAGGTGGATATGAAAATGAACCCTAAGATCATAAAGCAGAATAACATACTTTTTGATATGATATTGTTTTAGATGTGTGAGCATACTCTTGGTCTCGCAGTACTTTTTCTGTATCAGCATTGAGAGCCTGTAGCTGCTGTATCAGTTCAGCCTGCTGTGTTGTATCTTCAATGTTTTGTCTGTAAAGATTCGGTAGCTCCTTTAACTCCTTCCTGTGCAAAACAAGCAATAAAGAGAAATTAAGAAGAAGAACAATGACCTCTGTTAAAAAATTGTATGCAAATAATTTTATTGGAGATAATGAGCTTCCTATCTTCATTTATTTTTCTGTCAATTGCCTTACAAACACTGTAAGTTACATATAAAATATTTATCATATACTTCTGAGAAATATCTACAAAACAGTTAACTTTCAAAATGGAATGTCCTTCTATTCCCCTGTAATGCTTTAACTGCTCTAAAATAAATGAATTTTCACTACTGCATTGTTTTCTAATCAATATTCAGTTAACTCTTTAGCAGTAAATGTCAAAATGTAAAGTATGTAGAACACAGCGACTGTATACAAGTTTAACTTTTTTTTTCCTAGAGCAATCAGAAAAAGATAAAACTTTTTCCTGAACTTGCAGAGTATGTGTGAAGCAAGCTTTTTTCCTGAAATGCACCTACTCCCGTAGACACATGAAGTATGTTTGCTGATAAATTACTTTTTGTCTGCAGGTACGGCATAATGCAACAACCATAAACAAAGTAAGCAAAACCTTTGGTGTGTATTATAATAAAACATAATAAAAATAGCATAACATAATAAAAGCCCTATAAAGACAATGATAGGAATGATATTGTAATGCAACCATAGGATAGATCTAGTATAATCAGCTTTGTTGATAATTTTACTGTATTGCTGATGGGTTTTCTATATTAAGATCAAAGTACAGTGACACTATTAACAATGACTAAAACTTTGAATATTTTCTGCAAAATATATTAAAAGTACAGATGACTCTATTAGTCCCTGTTTATATATTTTCTACTTCATTCCCTTTTAATTCACAAGCACATTTCACACTAGTATTACATACAGATATCAAAGTATATATTTAGCACTCCAACTAATTTTCTTCCTTACTTCCTCAAAGATTTGTCTCTGTAACCTCTAACACATATGTAACATTTCTGTGACTAGAACTATCATTAACAACAGGAGCTATCATTGCACACTGCTGGAGATGTCCAGGCAAAGATTAGTGTACAGAAAGTAAGCAGCAATTCATTGTTTTATTCCAGGGAAAACACAGATTGACAAACAAACAATTTCAAGGGAAATTCCCAAATTTTTTCTTGAAACCTCTACCACTAATTAATATGATTATTCAATAGAGATACATCTGAATATTACGTAAGAATTTAAATTACATGTATAATACGACAGTCAGACAGTTTTATTTTGTTAAAAGGCACCATTTCAGAAAGCCTGTTAAGACACTAACACAGGATAACACTTAAGGACATGTTAATCATGCTTACTAGGACTTAACACTAAGTGCTACTGTTCTGAATGAATTGTAAAGTAGTTAGTTCCCCAAAGTTAACAAGGGTAGAGGTACATTAAAGACTCCTGATATAAGGACACAGTGATGTATTAGTGCTTTCTGATAGCTGTACAATAGGTTCCCAAACATGCATTTGTTTAATTTCTCTGTGTGTGTATATAGTAGAAAATGACACATCTTTTCACTGCAGTTAAAACACAGATTGTACGAATTTTGCACAGGTTCTCCAATATGATCTTCATCTGGCTGTGGAAGGGAAAAACATGGGATGATGTTGAATCCTCAAGACCAGCCTGCTATACTGCTACTCTTTAATTTGTATGCAAACATCAATGCAGTTATCTGTGTCTGTCACCTGAGAATGCAGTATTATGTCTTCTCTAATGGTCTGCCCACAAAGTGTATTAAGGTCAATGGAATCTTTTTTGTTGACTTTATCAAACTTCCAGCTATATCCTTAAGGGGATGCATTGTGAAGGGGAAGCTAAATCTTGCAGCCACACAAGAACCACAGCACAGTCAGAACACATTAACATGTTTGCTTATGTTAAATTCAAGGCTTTTTAAGTGTAAGGAAACTCAGTCACAGTTCCATTATAACACATTTTAAAAATCCAACTTGATTTATTCATACTTGTACTATAACTTGCTTTCCTCTTTAGTGAATGAGGTGCTATTTTTACATCGTAAATCAATCAGAGAACCTTCTTTTATTTCTTTTATGTCATTTTCATAGAGCAGTATGGAAATCACACTAACCTCAGCAGGCACTATTCAGTACCAATGTGCAGTACAAATAAATACACAGAAATAAGCACCTTTGATAACAGATGAGCCAAATCGATGAGGGGAGCTTTAAATTAGGAATGGCAGGGAACAAAGATATTGACGAAATCACAAGTGAGGGAGCTGTGGCCTGGGCTGGCCAGTAAAAGCAGACAGGTAGACATGGACAGAAAAGATGTTGTGATGAACAGCAGAATGTTCAGGGAGGACCTTCATCTTATGCACATAAATAACACAGTGCTGACAGTATGAGGGAGGTTCTTAAGGGTCTTCCTGGTGATAGGAGAAATGGGTGTTAATGTCTTCACAAACAACTCAATCTGAAAGAACCAGTCAAGTTCTGCAGAAAGGGGTGTGGGGGTCGTCACAAACATCAAGCCGCTCAAGTTTGTTGCAGAACCAAGTGCAGTCTGAACTTCAAGGGAAAATGTGCAGGCTTAACAGACTTACGAATACTAACTTCTCCACCCAGGGTGGGCTTAAAGCAAATTCTAACAGCCATGAGATGAATGATGGTGGGGGGGATACATCTTCCAGGAGGAATATGTGGTAAGTGACTCAGAAAGGCAGTACCTTCCTAGTACCTCAGCCAGTGGGGAAAGGAGGAGGGCAACATGCAGTCAGGAGTTTAGGATAAAAGGAGGCTGTGTCTTCCAAAAACCCAAGAGAGATCCCACAGGGGTATGGCCTAGTGGACTCTCTCCCTTTATTCAAATAAAGTTGATTCTTCCAGGACTCCTCTGTCTCCTTTGTGGAAACTGGCCTCTGACAGCATGATTTTTCACACACTTGGAAATAAGCACAACTGGGTGCCTATCTGAAGCTGCTGTTCAAATGGACACAGCACATCCCCATGATAGATGACAGGAGGAATGAGAGATCTATGTGCACCTGCGGGACCCACTGGGATCACAAAGACAAAGTGAGACAACCCACATGACTGAAGCACTGCCATGCATGGGTACAGGTTCTTTAGGAAGGCCTATGTTCAGAAAGAAGGTTCTGGGAAGCTAGAGCTGTCAATCATATCTTAATCCCTGGGAAGGTGATGGACCATGTAATGGAGAAGATGATCACTGGGAGTCATAGGGGGAAATAATATTCACAGATTTATAGAATATTCTGAGTTGGAAAGGGACTACAAGAATCATCAAGTACAACTCAAGTAAATGGCCCATACGGGGACTGAACCCCCAACCTTCATGTTACAGGCACCACGCTCTAACCAAATGGCCTGGCAGTCTGAGGGAATTACTGTCTCAGTGGATAAAGGGTGAGCACTGGATGTTCTTCTTTTCATTGTAGTAAGAAAGACCTTTGACATAGTCTCCCATAAAATGGTATAGACAGACTGATGAGGTATAGGCTAGATAACTGGATGGTAGAGTTCCCTTGAACTGGTAGAACTACTGGGCTTGAAGAGTTGTGATCAATGATGCAAAGTCCAGTTCAAGGCCAGGCACTAAAGGAGTATCTTAGGGCCTAACACTGGGGCCACCACTTTTCAACATCTTCATTAATGACCCAGACAATGGAACAGAATGCACCACAGCAACTTTGTTGATGATATAAAAAAGGGGGATGGCACAACAGATGTTTGTGCTGCTGTTGTGAGGGATCCTGACAGACTGGACAAACGGCCTGACAGGAACTTCATGAAGTTCAACAAAGACAAGTGCAAACTACTGCCCCTGGGGAGTAAAAATCCTGTGTAAAAGTACAATCTGGGGACAGACAAGCTGGAAAGCATCTTGTCAGAAAATGCCCTGAGGATCCTGGTGGACACCTGAATTGCCATCAGACAGTGATGTGGCCTTGTGCCAAATGCCAATGACATCCCGAGCTGCAGAGAGGATACTGTTGCCAGCAGGGCATGGGAGACAATCCCCTCTAGTTAGAAGTTTTAAGGCATATCTTGGTGCTGTGTCAGATTCTGGGCTCCCCAGTACAACAGAGACATGGCCATGGCTGGAGTGAGCCAAATGAAGGGCCACAGAGATGATTAAAGTATTGCAGCATCTGCTATACACAGAGAGGCTGGGAAAGCTGGGTCTGCTCAGCCTGGAGAAGGGAAAGTTCAGTGACAGTTGAACTATCAACATCTATAAATACCAGAGGGCAATCTAGAAAGAAGATTCAGATGGACTCTCGTAAGTGGTGCTCAATGACAGGAAAAGAGGCAATGAGCACCAATAAAAACGAGATGAAATTCCAGCTAAACTTAGCAAAAGTATTTTTATCCATTAAAAGTGGCCGAACACTGGAAGAGCTTACACTGGAGACTCTGCAGCCTTTCTTGGACATACTCAGATTGGACACAGTACTGGACAACCTGCTGTAGCTGATACTGCTGGAGCAAAGGCCTGGACCTGCTGGAGGAGCATACTACACCATCTCTAGAGGTGTCTGCCAGTTTCAGCAACTCAGTGATTTTCTGTGATTCTGTCACTAATTCGCTTGTCCTGTGCTCCCGAGTATTCAAAATCAACCTCATGATAATCAGAAAAACTGCTACAAGATAAAAATTAATTTCTGATCAAAATATTTATTGACATGCTTACTCTAAGCAGTAAACAATAAACAGTCTACAAGACAGACATCTGTCTGTCACTGCAGCAGGATAAGGATGTCAAATCCTCAGAGAAATTATCGTCTTGGGTGAGCATGGAACAGAAGAAATAAACAAAAACTAGTAATTGAATGTAACAACAATGAGTGGCATTTAAAATGTAAGTGCCATTATACACACCTATACATCTATATAGGCATCCATCCATACATAGATATATAAAATATATATATCTACACATAAAATATATAAATTACATATAAACATGCACATCCATAGCTTTGTATAGATATACATCTACAAATATGCACATGGTGATAAAATGTTAACATACTATACACCTTAAAGAAACACAACTTTAAGGAAAAAGTCACCATCAGCAACGGTAACTGAAAAAACAACACTCTGTCAGCTAAGACCCAAGCTGAAAAACTTAAGTCTACTTCTTTCCACCACCCCCACACTTCCCATAAATTAACACACTATAATACACTGAGAGCTTTTAACTCCAGTTAAGAGCAAAGAATAAATTTATGGAGAGTGACCTGCACTCTTTAAGCAACAAAAAAGGGTGTGCTATGACAAACAGTCTGGTCTTTCTCAAGTAAAACAAGAAGAGCATCACTAAATTATTTCAGTCACTGAAGTAAGACTATTGTTACAGTAACCTCAGTAGACTTTGCTTTCATCATTGCAAGGTTGATGCTAATTGAAGACACCACAAAGCAGACTACAGCAAGACTCAGATTTGACACCTTGTCCTACCAGTAACAAAATTTAAGTCATTACAATTGCTTAGGGTAGAAACATCTCTGGTGCTCACATCTGCCATTTCCTTCTATCCCTAAAACTTAAAAATAAATAATACCTTTCTGTCCCTGTATGCCCCTACCAATGGTTTTAGAGTAACCTGTGGCTTCCTACAGATGTAAATGAAATGAGTAGCTATTGTCATTCCACAAGCTATATAACTGGGCAACAAAG
>VYXC01006204.1:42067-67195 GCA_013397175.1 Platysteira castanea | reverse complement strand
GTCTCCTCGGACACACTCACCAGACATTATCACAATGCTTTCTAGAGGAGTCCCAAATGTGAAGCTAATCCAGCAGGTCAGAGGCTGGTTTCAGGCAATCACTGATGTTACTAGCCCTAACATGACAAAATCGTGGTAAATTCATGTGATCACTTTTGCTCTTTAAGTATCTGGTATATGAGTAGGTGTGAGAGGGATGCAGAGAACATTACAATGAGTCAGTAGGAATTTTGTTTTGGTACAGGTTAGTCATGGAATCACAGAATGCTTTGGTGTGGAAGGGACCTTAAATATCGTCTCATTCCACAACCCCTGCCATGGGCAGGGACTTCCACTAGATTAGGTTGTCCAAAGCCCCATCCAGCCTGGCCTTGAACACTTCCAATTAGAAGTGAAGAAGATCACAATTATTAAAAAAAAAATGGAACTTTTTTTTACTGTTGCTCTATGAATTTCACATTATTGTGGGTCTCTGCAAACTTCACTGATGTGCTTTGACTGCCTTTTTCACTCTATGCACTTCATTCTATTTATGTTGTTCTTCCCCTTCTACCTGTTCTTTGAGGATGTCATCTCCTCCAGAGGCTGCCTTGCCAGCTGACCATCCCCAGCTAGGATCAGAGCGGTGCTTGGGTCAAATGGAAATTTACCACTGCAGTTATTGCACTTGCCAGTGCTGTGTAAATATTTGCTATATTTACCAAAGCAGCTTTACTATTAGAAAAAATTCTCTGCAGGTGGTGTTCTGGGACCCAGGAAACTGGAAATTAACTGACCAGTGTGTTACCTGCAACCACCTCCTCTTGCTCCCACCCTTCAGCTTTTGGCTAAGGGTGGGAGCAACTTACAACTCTAAGGGAGATTTGCCCAGAGAGCTGAATCACAGAGAATATGCCCTTTGCTGTCTTGCAGCATCTCAAGAAATTGTTTTCCTGAGCTTTATTTCTAATATATTATTTATTATGTGTAAGAAGTAATTAAAATACTGACACTGTTCAGGTGCACTTCATGTGTAAGGAAATGTAATGTTAAATATTTAATGTAGCTATTTAAAAAATCAAATTCATATTCACTTAGCGCCATCTGTCACCAAGCCTCTGCAGCTGCACAGGACAAGGGCATTTTATTTTTATTGAGCTAACATAACTCTTGGCAACACTTAAAAATAACTTTTTTAGGGGGAGGAAAAAAAGAAAAGAAAAAGGTTTAATTTCATTTCAAGCTCTTATTTTACAGAGTGTTTTGTAATACTGTATCCAGCTGTGTGAACAGTGAGTTTTGTGAAGCTTACCTGTGTATGTACATGGAAACCAGACTCAAATTGGGCTATGGGGCTCAGCAAAGAAATCTGAGACTTATTTTGGCTTGCTCAGGGTGTGGGAACTCTTCACTTTGTCTTACCAGTCTCAGGCTGAGATGGATGATGATGGGCAACACACACTGAGCAGTCTTCAAGACTTGAATATAGTGCCATTGTCCCCAGTATCCACAGAACAAAAAAACCCTTTGCCATGAGTGCAACAAAGGCTTTCTTGCTCCTTGTACCTTTTTGATCTACATGTTTGCCAGCCTCAGGTTTGTTCTTATTTTTCCAAGTTTTTATCCAGTTGACTGTTGGGCTGTGAGCACATCTCTCATAGTTGGGGAGGTGGCCTCATGTAGGAGCACAGCCTGGTTCACAGCACAGCACTTGCCTGCAGGTGCTGTGCCTCCTGACTTTCAGGTGGCTCAGATCAATTCCCAATGACTTTCCAATGAGGTTTTCCAAGCAACTACATGGGAGGCTTGTTCTCTGCTAGGTGTTCATAATTGCATGCTTAGTAAATGATTGACATGGAAAAGTCATGGGTGAAGTGTTAATTCTCCGCTGTTAGTAATTTGGTGAATACAACTAGCGGTTCCAAATATTATATCCCCTGATTCTACAGCTGAAATGTTTTCATCAAATCCACTGCAACATAAAAATTTAGTTGAGTTTTTTTCTGAAACACTTCAGGGAATTTTGCCTATCATTATCTGCCAGAAGTCATGTGAAGTTGCATTTGTATTGGCTTGAACTCAAAACTGGAGCACAACTGGCAATTTTTATCTTGTTTTGTTTCCCTCACACTTGAAGACATAAAGAAAATAGTTGAACCTAAGTATGTTGGTTTTGCACGGCCAGGTTTTTGGTAGTGGGGGGGCCACAGAGGTGGCTTCTGTGAGAAGCTGCTGGAAGCTTCCACCATGTCCAGCAGAGCCAATCCCTGATGCCTCTGAAGATGGACATGCCACTGGCCAAGGCTGGGCCAATGAGAGAGGTTGGTAACACCTCTGTGATAACATATTTAAGAAGAAAATCAAAACAAAGTACACACAGTTTTTTCTTTTAGTCAGAGGAGAGGAGGAGGTGAGAACATGTGAGAGAAACAACATGGATTCACACATGAAGAAGGGGGAGGAGGTGCTCCAGGTGCTGGAGCCGAGGTTCCTCTGCAGGCTGTGGTGCAGACCATGGTGAAGCAGCTGTGCCCCTGCAGCCCTTGGGGGCCCACAGGGAATGCAGAGATCCACCCGCAGCCCATGGGGATCCATGGGGCATGCAGAGATCCACCCGCAGCCCCTGGGGATCCATGGGGGATGCAGAGATCCACCCCCAGCCTGTGGGGGAGGTGCCCAGGCTGGAGCGGGTGGATGCCTGGAGGAGGCTGTGCTCCAGTGGGAAACCCGGTGGAGAGAGAGGGTCCTGCTTCCAGGCTGGAGCAGCCTGGCCTTGGAGGATGCACCCCATAGAAGAGTGACCCACGCCACAGCAGTTTTGGGAGGACTGTTTGCCCATGGGAGGGACTCATGCTGCAGCAGTTTTGGGAGAACTGCTGCTCATGAGAGTGGAACCACGCTGAAGAAGTTAATGGAGAACTGTCTCCCATGGGAGGGACCCCACGGTCTCACAGGGGAAGGACTCCTCTCCCTGAGCAGTGGAAGAAAACCTGTGGTGATGAACAGACCAAACCCCCCACCCCTTGTCTCTGTGCACTGTCAGTGTGAAGGAGGGAGGGGCTGAGGAGAAAAAGGTGGTTTAAGGGCTTATTGTACTTCTCATTATCCTCCTCTGATTCTGTTAGTAATAAATTCATTTTGCAATTTTAAGTTGAGCCTGTTTTGCCCTTGGAGTGTTTTACTCCCAGTCCTTATTTCAGCTCATGGGACCTCCATTAATTTTTTTTCTCTTCTCTCCCCAGCTGTGGCAGGGGAGGGTGAGCAAGTGACTTTCGTGGGTGCCTGGCATTGGCCAGCCATTACACCACGACACTAAGCAAACTGGGCTGAAACCCCCATTTGAAACAAGAAAGCTAGAAGGTGGATCTCAGGAGCTGCTCAAGGGTGGAAGCACATCTTAAATTCCATGTGTATGTGCTTACAGCTTGTTGATATCCTATCATTACTGAAAGCATTTTCTGCCCTTCTGCAGTGACATGGACACCAGACTCAGCACAGCATGTCTGGAAGAACAGCATCCTTCATGTGTTCTCCTCCTGGAGACTTCCATGCTGTAAACTTTGCCTGTGACAAAGTTGGTAAAGTAAGCCTGGCCTCAGGAAGTTTATTTGGATTATTTGAGTTATTGTGGAAGGCCAGGAGAAGAAAGGGGTATTGATATTTACTTACCAAGAACTGTGCATATTGGTTTATATGTATGCACAGACTGGGAAGCAATGAGGTTTCAGAGTATTCTCTGCTGTATCTGGTGGTGGTTGTGTTACTTCAATTCCTTGCAGCAAATGAAACCTGGAACGAGATGGAGAAAGTAGCAGGGTTTCCTTGTTGTGTTGCAGCATCCTCACTGGCAGATCTGGCCTTACTGAATGGAGGTGGCTCCTTGTGTAATCTTTAGAGCTAATTTCCTCTAGATTGTCTGGGGACATATGAGTCTTTGTGTGAGCTGCCTGGCACAGGTCCAGGGGTGGGGAATCACATTGGGTTTGCATGACCTGGTTTTGGTAGCGGGAGCGCTACGTGGGTGGCTTCTGCGAGAAGCTGCTGGAAGCTGCCTTCGTGTCTGGCAGAGCCAATCCCTGGTGGCTCCAAAGATTGACGTGCTGCTGGTGAAGGCTGGACCAATTAAGAATAGTGGTAATGCCTCTGGGATAACAGATTTAAGAAGAAAGAAAAAGAAGTTATGGTGCAGTTGTAATTGCAGCCAGAGAAGAGTGGAGTGAGAACATGTGAGAAGAACAACTCTGCAGACACCAAGGTCAGTGCAGAAGGAAGGGAGGAGGTGCTTCAGGCACCAGGGCTGAGATTCCTTTGCAGCCCTGCAAGACCACATGGTGAAGACCATGGTGAAGCAGCTGTACCCCGGCAGCCCATGGAGATACACAGGGATGCAGAGATCCACCCACAGCCTGTGGAGGAGCCTCACACCAGAGCAGGAGGATGCCTGAGAGGATGCTGTGACCCTATGGGAGACACATGGAAAGAGGAGCCAATTCTGGAGTAGCCTGTCCTTGAAGGACTGCACCCCATGGGAGAATGACCCATGCTGTGATAGTTTGAAAAGGACTATTGCCCATGGGATGGACTAGTGTTGGAGAACTTCACATTATGTCTGAGATGACCACCTAAAAGACAGACGCTAGACCGGAATACAGGAATAAAGGTAGGCATTTATTTGAAGGGCCTTCAAAGGTACACCCTGGGCAGGCCAAAGGTGACACCCAAGATGGACCCAGAGTCACAAGTTCTTCACACTTTTTTAAGTTTGGTTCATTTGCATATAAGGGTTAATTCTCCAATTAAAACTTCAGTTAATGATGTAACTTACCCAAGCTTACCCCCTTTCTAAGGTTTTGGTTTACACATTTTGGGCTTAGGACAGTCTGGGTGTCCTTGAAGAGCAAGCTTGGAGAGGCTTTGTTATGTCTAACTAGCATGAGAGAACAGCAGCTAACAGGCTACAAGAAACTTCAGAGTTACACGCTAGGCAATACAGGATTTGGAAAATATAAAAGTAAAACCTAAGGCATCACACAAAGAACTGTCTCCCATGGGTGGAACCCCACGGTGGAGAAGGGGAACGACTCCTCTCCCTGAGCAGCAGGAGAAACCACAGGTAGTAAACTGACCATAATCCCGGCTCCTATCTCCCTGCACCATTGGCGTAGGAGGTAGAGCTGGGAGGGAGAGAGGAATGGCAGGGAGGTGTTTTTAAGGATTTATTTTACTTCTCATTATCCTGCTCTGATTTTGTTAGTAATAAATTAAATTCATAGCTCTAATTAGAGCCTGTTTTGCCCATGACAGTATTTGCTGAGTGATCTCTCCCAGTTCCTTACCTCAACCCATGAACCCTTTGTTAAATTTTCTCTCCCCTGTCCAGCTCTGGAGGGGAGTGAATGGCTTTGGTGGGTGCCTGGCATCCAGCCATAGTCAACCCACTACAGGAACCTGCCCCTTTGGGATCAGTTTATCACCACATTGCTCTGCTGCGCAAAGCCAAGCTGTTTCTTTCCTCCCATTGTTTGTCCCTTCTTCCTCTTCAGTGTATCTCCTTGGGTCTGCGAAATGGGAAGCTCCAGGCAGAGCTCCCTGCTTTGCTTTTGCAGGGCACAGAGGTATCCTAATCACTGTGGTCAGCATTCTCTATCAGAGAAAACACCTGTCCCAGGTACAGCCAAGGAAGTGTCACGTTGTAGTGGGTTGATGGACAAGCTTTTAGGCCAATGGCACTTCTTGCGATTTGCATATTTAAAAGGATGCGGCAGCGTGGGATTTTCCTTTTGTTTCAGCTCTCTTGCCGGGAGGTGGGGGGTCTTCTGGGCCCCGGCCTGGGCCTGGGCCGGGCCCTTTCCCCCTTCCCCCCTCCCCATCCTCCCCCAGCGCAGTGGCAGCTGGCAAAAGCCACCAGGAAAAAGTCATCCCAGCTCCACCATGCAGCCGGGATCAGCCGTACACATAGCATGGCGGAGATAAGATCTGAAGTTACTGCAGCGCTGCGCACAGCCAGGGGGAGCCAGCAGAGCCCTCTCTACAGCCAGCACAGCTCGCACTGAACTGAAAAAAGGGATATCATATGCAGCCGGTGAGGCCTTCTTTTCTTCCAAGTCAGTGAGAAAGAAAAGGAAGGCAAGTGTCTTGGTTTAAAAGACAGGTGTCTGCCTAAGGAAGGCAGCAGCCTCCCTTGGAATNCACCTGGCCTCAGCAGTTCATGAAAATGGTAAAAGAATACTTTTTTTTGGGAATCCATTTTACACTATAACCTATGACAGCAAGTCACATGAGGGAGAAGAATATGGTGACTCCAAGGTCAAAAAGAAAGAGAAAGTAAGTCACATGCGACGGAGCCAAGATGGCGGTGGGAAAAAGTGGATGGAGGCGCCTCTGGAGCGAAACTTAAAATTCTTCTAGCAAGCTGTGGAAAAACAGTAATATTACACACTGCTTACTCTTTAACTCACTGACATACATTGGGAGATGGGGAATCCATGCGGCCTGTGAAGATAAGAGATTGTCTATGCTGAGTTATATAGAAACTGTGAAAGTCTTTTAGCGATTTTGAAGAAGAGAGAGCCTTTGGTTTTAGGCCATAATAACTCACCCTTAAAAAGACTAAAAACCCTATGTTATGGTGATCCACGACTGGCAGTGTGAAGGGACTGTGAGATTTCATGGGAGAGATATTTTTCCCCCTCAGCAAATTTTATTTACTGGGTAGATTGCTGAGTTGTGAAGAATTTACCGGCAGAGCAGAGGAAACTCTTTTTCCTTAAAAATGCAGAGACTTTTGAGAACCCTAACACTGACCAAATCCCATGTTTTGTTTTTTTTTTTTCCCTTGCGTGAGTTGTTGAGACGGAGGGGGTGCTGGAAGAAGGGGAGTATGCTTTAATTTCTTATTATTTCTTTTTACCTTTAATTCTGTTAGTAATAAACTTTCTTTATATTCTTTAAAGTTTTGAGTCTGCTTTGCTTTTCTCCTAATCCTTATCTCACAAAGAAAAATGAGAAAATAGATTCAAACAAAACCACTACACACATCAGCAGCAAAAAGCAGCAAAGCTTTTGTAAACCCACCCATATGACACAGGTGCTAAATGTGTCACATATCTCTCAGCCAAGAAATGCTTTTAAATACATACTGAATTTAAGCATGTTATTCCCTAATGTGCATGGCAGAGTAGAAATGCACTTCTGTGTATAAATATATTTAAATGTGCTCTTGAATGCTTCTCTCTGTGAGTACTTTATATATTACTGTAAGGCCCACAGATAGCATGATGGCATTGGCAAACAAGAACTAGAACTGAAAAAATGGCTTAGAAACCAATAGTAACTATGACTATTATCCCTGGCAGTGAATAAATAAGGTGGGTTTTACTACTGCAGGCTCCTTGTTACGGTGGTAGTCTGGTGGTGGTAAGCCATAACCTTCCAAAGGCATCTGCAGCTGGGAGCCACTCAGCAGGCTGCTACATGCACACACGAACCAGATAGCTTCTTCAGTAAGTCAATGGCAAAGAGTCCACGGGAGAAGTTTATTCCAGCCACACGCGTGGAGTAGATCCAAGGAGGGAGGTGAGGAGAAGATGAGGAGAGCATGAAAGTGGAAGGGACCAGGTTTATATATGGGGTGGGTAGGGGCAGAGAGAGAGCATCAGGGACCAATAATCTGGGGGCACGGGGTTGGTACCCAGGTAGGACTAGGGTATGGGAGCCAATGGGGAAACCCTGAGGGAGTGGTGAGGGAGCAAGGACCAATGGGGGGAACAGGGAAATAGGAGAACCTTCTAGATAAGGTAGAAAGGGGCAGGGAGGCTAACGGGCCAACTGGTGAAGCAGAAGTGGGGCACATTTGCATGAGGAAACCAAGCATCCTGGGAGAGGCCTTTTCTGTCACCATAACCTAGGAGTGCTTCCTAGGGCTCTTCCCTCCAGGGGACGTTCATGATTCCTCACTAAACAGGGCCCCTGGCCTCCACATCTTTGTTTTTTCCATTCCCACTGAATGCATGATTGTCAGTGTTGTGGTTGGGGATGGTGATAGACATGACATGAACTCTGGACAAGAAAAGGCACTTTATTAAGAAAAAATTGCCCTTTATATAAGCAAGGTTGCTTGAGTGGGACATAGTTATTCGTTCTTTTGATGAATGCCTCTCATAACCATTGGCTAACAAGTTGCAAACAACAAGATGTCAAAGCACCAGGTGCAAGGCTTGTTTATTCAAAACTTCTCCTGGTTCCCAGCTCCGTGTTGTGAGAAACAACTCTTTCTCACAAACACTGGCTGGAAGCTGGAAAATTCCTCTCTAACCGAGCTGTCAGTGTCCACACATGATCTTGGTTTAAGACATTTTAAGGAGGACACTCTAAATTAGAAAGGAGTTACCTCGCCTTAGTTTTAAGTTTTCCCTCCCTTTCTACCAATAAGGAGAAATGAATATGAGTAGATATAAGTGAAAAAATAACAGTTTATTAAAAACCGAAATAACAAAAGGCAAAAAATAACAGCAAATAATCACTAGTTACAAAGTTGCTGAAATCTCAGGGATTCCCCCAGGAACAAAGAAAAACTCAAAATGGCAGAGTGAAACGTTCCCCAAGATGGTGCCCACCACAGGCATGAGGGGCAACAAAGGGAAAATGGCAGCAGCCCTCCCCTTATCTCCCTGGTGGCACCAGCTCCGCTAGTGCATGCAGCTTGGCACACAACAGCAGCTGGAACTTGGACGAGGGCTGGAACCCGTGAAGGGACTTTGCCTTCCTCTTGGCAGCAGACACCCCAGCGGGCCAGGGTGTCAGAGACTCCACGCACCTTCGCCTCAGTCGGGCGCTGCTGGTGGGCTGCGTTGACTGCACAGAGTGCAGCAACTCTTGGTGCAATGCTGCAGCTACAGACAGGAGCTGCAAAATTCACTCTGAAACAGTTTTTGATTGCAAAATGCAGCTTCTCGGGTTGCTACTCTTATAAGTAGAGGCAAGGAAAAGTCAAGACGCAAAGGCTAGAGAGTGACTCTGCCTGAGTGCCTCGACTTCTAAAGAGCCAGGGCACCCCCAGCCCCTTTGCCCCCACTCTGTTTTCTGGCCACAGGGTCTTAAATAGACAGTAACAAGTTTGAGCACAGATAGATATGGAATACAATTAACATTTTGGGTTACTCAGGACAATGTACCATTAAATGAAAAGAGGAATTTCTTAGCTTTGCTGCTGAGGGATAGTCCTGAGGGATTACTGGTGGCCCTTGCAGTGGTTTGGGCACGCTGGCTTGGGTGCTCACTACAGTCCTGTCCTTCAGTAGCAGCTTGCAGGATCTCCTCCCAGAGCTGTACAACAGGGTGTGATTTTTCTTTTCTCTCTGGAAAAGGGTTTCTGAACATGTGCGCACAGATTTATTATGCAGACATCCACAGAATAAGAAATAAAACTAAAACTAAAACCCCACATCATCAACGTACCATTTGGGGTTTAACAAAGATTTCTCCCCACTTCACACACCAAGTGGATGCTATATAGTTTAAATTATGTATAGGTCTATTACAGAATAATCAGTGCTAAATACATATGCATACACAGAGCACAATAAATTATGTATCTTGCCTTAATATTTCATGAAGAAGAGCCATGGCATGTATTGATTTCATTTAGACCTGAGTTCAAGAGAGCATTTAAACATATTTCTATTTTTAAATCCATGAATCATCATAACAGGACTGTTCAGGTGCTTTCAGTTAGATGTATACTTAAAAACCATGCTGAATTTGAGCCATAACAATAATCGGATTAATATTTTGAACCAGTGCCCGAGGAAGCCAATGGGAGCCATTTAATCTATTTTACTAGGCTCTTGCAGTAAGATTCGTTTTTTAATATATTTGTATGCATATATATATATATATATTTAATGAGGAAAATGGAAGGTAGACCTTTACGGAGAAATTGGAGTCTGTCTGAGCCTGGAATCACCTTATATAATCATGAATTTCTGTAGCAATTTGAGAAATCAAGGCAAGCAATCTCAAAATGCCACTGGCAGCCACTCACTCATTCCTCCAATGCCCAGGGCATGCCACACTGAAGGCTGAACGCTCCCCTGCCCATATGAGTGAGCCAGCATCCTTTGGGTAACAGGAACTAATTTTTACCTAATNTGGGCACGCTGGCTTGGGTGCTCACTACAGTCCTGTCCTTCAGTAGCAGCTTGCAGGATCTCCTCCCAGAGCTGTACAACAGGGTGTGATTTTTCTTTTCTCTCTGGAAAAGGGTTTCTGAACATGTGCGCACAGATTTATTATGCAGACATCCACAGAATAAGAAATAAAACTAAAACTAAAACCCCACATCATCAACGTACCATTTGGGGTTTAACAAAGATTTCTCCCCACTTCACACACCAAGTGGATGCTATATAGTTTAAATTATGTATAGGTCTATTACAGAATAATCAGTGCTAAATACATATGCATACACAGAGCACAATAAATTATGTATCTTGCCTTAATATTTCATGAAGAAGAGCCATGGCATGTATTGATTTCATTTAGACCTGAGTTCAAGAGAGCATTTAAACATATTTCTATTTTTAAATCCATGAATCATCATAACAGGACTGTTCAGGTGCTTTCAGTTAGATGTATACTTAAAAACCATGCTGAATTTGAGCCATAACAATAATCGGATTAATATTTTGAACCAGTGCCCGAGGAAGCCAATGGGAGCCATTTAATCTATTTTACTAGGCTCTTGCAGTAAGATTCGTTTTTTAATATATTTGTATGCATATATATATATATATATTTAATGAGGAAAATGGAAGGTAGACCTTTACGGAGAAATTGGAGTCTGTCTGAGCCTGGAATCACCTTATATAATCATGAATTTCTGTAGCAATTTGAGAAATCAAGGCAAGCAATCTCAAAATGCCACGGGCAGCCACTCACTCATTCCTCCAATGCCCAGGGCATGCCACACTGAAGGCTGAACGCTCCCCTGCCCATATGAGTGAGCCAGCATCCTTTGGGTAACAGGAACTAATTTTTACCTAATGAAATTATTTGGATTATTTTTCTGTCGTGAAAGATACGGGGAAAAAAAGGCTTTATGGACAAAATGTTCAAAAGCACTTCCATAGCACAAGAACTTAAATCTCACTGGCAGAGTTGGAGCTCTGACCGAACTGGGGGGAGGGGGGGTTAGCCTGAACAACCTGGGGAGAGAGGACATCCTGTTGCCCTGGTTTTTGCTAAGCCTTCTGTTTTCAACCTTGGAGTCAGATTCTTTTTCACAGTTTCATGTAAATAATAGCCAATGTTTACTTAACGGTATTTTCTGTTTTTCATTCCTTTTGTGATAAGAGAACTTTGATGAGCATCTTTCTTCTCCAGTGGGATTGAGAAGGAAGTGACATGCTCTCCAATCCCTTGTGGAGTTGGGAATTGTGTAAGAATGTAAAATCTGTAAATAAAGGGTCTTTTCCCCTCCTTTCTGCTGAACCTGGCAGGTGTGAGAGCGTCTTTATTGTGTCTTCCCAGACACAGACATCCTGCTGTTTTACTGCACTTATATCCATGCTGCTGGTGAATTAGCTCATTTTGGGCATTTTTCTTATCTTGAATCTGCAGCTTTCAGCTACATGCTTGGTCTACTCTAAGACAACTGTTGAGATACATTAATTGAGAGGTCACAAGGGACTAACATATCTGATCAAGAAAACAGTTGCAATAAATAGAACATTTAATTTGGTCCTGATGGCAACACTCAGGAAACTGTATATTCTAGAATGAATCTGTTACACAAACGTGCATAACCACATTATTTTCTTGTTTTTGTAGAAAAAATCAGCTCACAACACCTGTGACTCTGCTTTGAGCCTCACACTTTTTCTGCTGGACTTATCCAAAATTTCTCTTTGGAGAATGTGCCTACAAGTAATACCATCATCTACAGGAAGACACAAAAGAAGCCCAAGCTTATAGCCCACTATAAGCCTAGTGAACTGATTTCCACTAAATTACCTTTTCCTTTCTTCCCCTTTGCCCCTCTCTTTCTGCCTCCAGGGCACAGGGCACAGGCAAAGCTGATGGTTTTATCTTTAGTATTTGCAAACTACAAGGTAACTGGGTTTTTCTCTTTAGGGTTTTGTCAACAAGTAGAAATAATGGTTAATGTTTCCCTATGAAAGCATCCTGTGTGAACTGGCTTTTACAAAAGTAAATTAAATAGCCTTTGTTTTATCACTTTATTGTTATTACCGTTATTTATTAATAGCACTCTGTATTGGGCTTTTGTTTCTTTTTAAAGCACAGTGTTTGTAGTTGAATCTAGTTGAATGCAGTTCAAGGTATGTTGGCTCACACATTAATATGGATGCAAATATTGAGCCATTCTGTGTAAAAAATATCACCTCTCATGGATCTTTAATACTGCTCTGCTCTGCATCCACAAGGTACTCTTGCAGTGAACTAAGAAAATCAGTCCAGACCTTACCTTTGGTCCTAAAGTCTAGGAGTTGATTGTTTTTTCTCGCTGCTGTAAGAACCAAGTTATGTTGGGGTGGTTTGTTGTGTGTTAGGAAAAGAGTAATTTTCAAACTGTGGCCATCAAATTATGAACCTCTGATGGGTCCCAAACATTTTATCTCAAACTGCCCTCATATTGCTCAGCTGTAACTTCTGAATCCAGAATGAAACTTCTGAGACTACACTAAATGCAGTGGATTTTTTTCAGTTGAATAGGCCATATTTATGGGATTTAAATGATGATATAGCAATATTTCAACCATTTCCACTTCCACAGTCTTTTTATTCCCTAAGAAAACCTATATAATGTTATTTATTATCTCATCTGAAAATGGCAGAAAGCATAAATGAATTATTTTTCACTTGCCTGGAAGGGTTTAAAATTTGTGGAGTTCACGGAGTAGCAAACATTTAGTAGGTTGCCATATAAAGATGCAACTTTCTTCAGTTTCCATCTGTTTATTAAAAGGTTTTGGTTTAGAGTTTAAGGATTTATTTCATATGTCAGTAACTGTTAAATATCCTGTAGAAGAAAAATCTCAGAAGACATTCATTTGCAGATACAGTCTTTTTTATCTGAGGCAAAATACAAAGACCTGCAAGCAAGCCAATATTTAATTGTATTATCTAATGGCATCAAAACTTAATTACGGCTCTCTTTAATAAAATAAATCTGGAGTCTTAGATGATAATTCTAAAATTAGATCACGTCACACCTTATGGGTGTCAGCTCACTTTGTGAGATGAGCCAAGAGTCTTCCACACTCACCACAGATATGCCCTTTTGCTTCTGCTCAGAGCCTCTGAGTTGAAAAGACTTTTTGAGAAGTGGCTAAACTTGATGCATTAAGTTACAAATTTTTTTACAATCTTCTTCCTAACAGAAGAATTACTGTGGCTGTTTTAGACCAGCAGATAGATAATATAATGGAAAATATTGAAACTTTAGGGAAAGAGTATGAGAACAAAGAGAACTTACAGACGTCCTGCTCATGGCACTCCAGGTTCAGAGATGCCAGGGAATGAATGGTCTAACCCTGTGCCTTCAGCAGGTACAAGTGCCCATGAATTTGTCTCTGCTTTTTTTTAGTTCATGGAAGTTTTTCACCTTCACAGAGTCCTCTGCTAGTGAGTTCTGGAGATCAGCTGCATCTGTTCCCATAAAGATGCCTCCTACTAGGCAGAAAATAGCCTGAGGCTAGTGTCACTGGTAGATCCTGTGTAAATCCTGACTGAAAGCAGGGAGAGCTACCCAGTCATTGATGATAATGCCAGCTCCTAAATTTGGGCTTAAAACTCAAGCTTTAGGGTTTTTTCTATAATGGGAAGATGTTGTGATTTCCACAGCAAGAATTAACTATGAAATTAATGCCTGAGAAGGTGAAAGGAACAAAAACGAACTCTAGAAAGTGGTGAAATACAGTGTCAGATCAGAATCCTCTGTTTCTGCATCTGCCACCAAGTTTCTGTGCAGCCCTGATGTGCCCATCTGAAAAGAAGATAGAAATGTTATTACTGACCAAGATATGACACAGCTCCCAGCAGGTGGGCACAGGCTGCCTGACACACTTTGATGTCTTTGGCCTCACAGCAGCTTTGGAGGACAAGATGGTGGCTCAGTGCCCCTTGCTTCCAGCCTGGCATCTTAGTACTGAGCTGTTCTGCTGTGCCTCTCCAGCCAGCCATTTCCTACGGCACTAGTGTGGCATTGATTCATAAATGTCTGCAAGTGTTTTTTAAGAGCAGAGTGAGGATGCTTTAGAAGGCATGCTTGCCTGCTGGGCAGCAGCAGCTCGAATACCTCAGTGCTGCAGTTATATTTGATGGTGCATGTACTTTGCTTCAGGAAAGCTGCCAAATGGCATTTTATTCCTACCTCAGAGCTCTATGCAATGGAAAAAAGTGAATTTTTCATCCCAAAAAAGTGCCTGCAGGTCTTTATACAGCTCTGCCAGGCTGGGATCAAAGCCTGGCTCAGACTGAAAAGCGCCATTGGGACTGATGTTGTTTGTGCTTAGAGTCAGGGCTTTATCAAGTGGCTGAGACTAGGGTGAAGGTAGCCACCGTCCAGCCAATTTCCCCAGAACCAAATGACAGAATTACAGTCTGATCCTCAGCCCAGGGTCCCTGGAAGGGGCAGTTTTCTCCTAAATATTTATGTTAATGGAGGGTTTTTATTAGTTTGTCATGATTCCTCTTTAGCCTCCAAGCCAGGTGTGGCAGTCCTAGGACCAGCTGTGGTTTCATCAGGATTTTGCCCCAGTTTGAGTGTTAGAAAAACTTACCCTGATATATTTCTTTAATCTTGCTGGTGCTCCTGCACTTTTCTTTCTGCAGCAAATGGAAGGCCATGAATTTCCTGCCATGCAGATAATTTTTCTAGGTTTGTTTCTCAGTCACAATGAATGTAAACCTACACTCATCAGTTAGTTTTGTCCTAACCTCACTGGCAGATTTTGGGTCCTTTTGACATTGATCCAAAGCCCACTGAAGGCTGTAGGGGTTCTCCCAAGCTTCAAAATATTACTTCCATTCTGAATTGTCACATTTCTGCAGGATAGCTTGCCTTTGCCACATCATTCGGACTGCCCATCTGTTGCTTAGCTACAAGACTAATAATAAAAGCCCAAATGATAGCAGAATGGGCACAGAAGCATTTCAAATATGACAAGACCCAAAGGATGCTCATCAGTGTATGTGCAGGAATATTACACATCCCGAATTCTGAGGTTTTAGTGACCATGACTGTTAGCTTTTAGCTTACACAGCTCTGGTTGCTACTAGCTTGGCTTTTGCTGCATCTGGCTTGTTAGCAAGCTGTGGCCAGAGACACTGATTTTAAGGAAGGTGTGTGCTTGGGGAGAAATTGCTAAATTAAAGTCCTTGAAAGCAGGAAATATGATAGGAGAGGAGCTTCTTGGGGGTTTCTGTAAGGGAAAACTGTGATTGTCAGAGTTAAGTCCTAGCTGCTAGAGTCAGGTTATGCAATGCAGTATCAGTGTGAACTGCAGAACTAGCCATAGCTGCTATGTGTTGTTACTGATCTGTGTCCACAGCAGAAATACCTTTCAGCTCTTCCTTGACAGTTTGTGTAAGGGACTTATGTTATAACTTCAAAAACTGGGATCGCATTTTTGCAGCCTCCTGAAAAGGAGTGACACCCATTGCCCAGGACATATCTTTGGTTCCCACAGCTGCTACATGTGAAAGACACCATGCTGTGCTTCCAGCAACATTAATTAATAGTCTGGAGGTGAGTGCTCAGCTCAACAGCTGAATTTAGTAACAGTTCATCTGAATGCAAGAGAAGGTTTCTCCAAACCTCCAGCAGCATCTAGTAGGACTCATGCTTCAGCTTTGCGGTGACTGTGGCTGGGGCTTGTATGAAGAGGTAGCCTGGGGAAAGATTTTCTTGAGGTTCAGCTGCCTTCAGTGTGAGTGAGCCACAGGAAATAGAGAGAAGAGACATCAGCTGGACAGTGCTGGACCATCCCCAGAGAAAGGTCTCAAGGGGAGGCTGGAATGGCTTTGTGCTTAAGAGCGTCCTTGGAGTAACTGGTTGTGTTGGTCTGTAGCTTGAAAGCAAACAAGTTCCTGTCTACACCTTCAGTGTGACACCAGACCAAGGGGACCTGTGGGAAGGGCAAGGATTGCAGTTTTGGTTTTCTTTTTATCTTATCTCCAAAGATTGCTCTTGGTGTTTGCATTGCAGATGTGAGCTTGAGGAGATACCATAGCTGACCATGAAGGGGTCAACACTTTTTCCTATGTTTTAAGACACAGAAATGACATGAACAAAACCTGATCAGCTAAGAGGAGAGGAGTTCACTATAAAATATTGTGTGCTGGATTTCTGGTTCATGTGTGGTGACAGAGTGCTACTGGGAAAACGTGCATCAAGGGTGATTTCACATTGTTATTATTTCTTGCTAACAGCTTAAGCATATATGTAAGTAGTGAGGAACAAACCCCTCCTGTGAAAGCGTTTGTGCTTTTTGACCCCTAAACTCAAAAGCAAGAAAAGCTCTCGGTGAAATACGTGATGTGATCCCTTTAGGACAGCAGGGCAGAACTCCAAAACTTATAATCAAGTGGGACAATGTTGTGTTGTTGCCTAATAAGATACTGCATTAATGTATAGAAATTCAGCTCATGGGGACTTGTGCCATATATATGTGGAATTTATGGAGTTGTTCAAACACCAAGAAAAGAGTCAGAGTTTGGAACACTGCCTAGGTTTTTTACTCGGTTTCCTGTGTAGTCGCTTAGCTGTCACTTCTAAACCTGTTTTGCCTCTCACTTAGCAGTGGAGCTGTGCCCAGGTAAAGGCATTACTTGAACACCAGCTAAATATTAATTTCATAATTCATATCCATTGCTTGGTCCCACGGTGTCACTCAAAGCAAATTATTCTGCTGTGTTACATTGTCTCTTGATCACTCCTTTTTGCCTTTTGTCCTTGTGCTTTTTCCTGTCTTGCAGAAAGCCAAGGTGACACGCCATTAGGAATCTGAATGATTAAAACTTCATATTGATTTTTCTTGACTATATAGCTGACGTTATCATGCAAGGACCTTGCCCTGAGCTATGCAGAAGGGGTTTTGCCAAACACTTGACAGCTCTCCTCACTCCTTTTCTTCATTATCTTCCATCTCTTTCCTACCCCATCATTTCCAAGAGGAGGAGGTTCTGAAAACCATTATGAGAAGTCATTTCATTTCACTGTCAAGTTCCCTTTGCTAGCAGCCACACAAATGATGAGATTTTTCTTTCTTTTCACTCTAGAGGTACATAAACAGATCAGTGCATTTGCTAAAAGCTGCGGCACACCACGGTATCCATAGCAACACACCAGCCTGCGCAAGCATCTGCAGATGCTTCAAAAATCGGAAATACCAAGCCATGACAAGGAGTTGCTTTATACAATGGATGTTTATAGGTGTCACAACCATCTGAAATACTTCCCTCTCCACCCATCAGCTCCTTGATTATAATGCGCTTTATGTTTTTCTTGCAGCTCCTTTGTCAGAATCCAAGATTCAAGGCAGAAGTAATCCTTCTTTCAATGTTTATTTGGTTTGATTTTTTTTTCATTTAGATCACTAGCTGAGGTACCTTATGGGAATGAGCACCCCAAGCACCACTGTTAACTTTCCTATTTGAATTGTGTTGGACTGCAGGCTTTTCAAATTATAAAATCCACAGATGTAATTGAAAAAGAAATGGTCTATGTCAATCCAACTGACAGAAAGAGTTGTGTGAGTGCTAGGCTGAGTGGTGAATTAACCCATCATGTTGCATGAATTACTGGGTACCTATGATCATGACAGATTTAATAAGATAAATCAACCATTTTTTGGAAATATTTTTATTTAAGTTTGTCCAACTGCTGGCATGGCAGAGACTATGCTACTGTGTTTACAGCCACTGGTTTTCACTGAACCGGTGGGTTGTTCAGACGTGCTTTCAGGAGGTCACATTTGGGTGCTCAGGCTGCATTGCAGCTGAGCTGGTTGCAGAACATGTATCAGTTCACCAGACCAAGCATCTACCTGCAAAAACATCTGTAATTCAAAATGGGTAACTCATGTGAGCACTGACAGACACTGTTAGAGTCTCATGCTGGTGATGATCCTGGCTAAGGAGCAGTTTTACAACATGGGAAACCAACAGGCAGTCTTCAGGCATTCAGGACCACCTTCTTCAACTCGGAAAGTATTGCTGCCCCATTAAGATGTGGTGGGTGTGCTTATCCATCAGGCTAGGCCCATTCTCAAACCTAGCCTGGACAAATATGTTTATTGCTTGCAAAAAGGCTGATACAAGGCTGAGTTTGAAGTTTGGTAATGGGAAAGAGCTCAAGTACATACATCCTTAACCTCCAGCCACAGTTATGGGTGGGAAAATGGCCCCTCATTCTGTCTGTAACGACTTCTCTTAAGAAGTAAATTAGAATTTTTATTCACAGAAAGGTGAAAAGAAATGCAAAGCCCAAACCTAAGATGAATTATGTTGCCCCATATTGTGGTGTTAACTTGATTAGGCTAATCTGTTTTCAACTGCTGATTTAAGCTTTAGGCTTGGAAAATGCAGTAACATTTACATGTTTGAATGTAACAAGAGGATCATATTAAAAAGCCTTCTCAAAATTCCACCTTAATAAAACAAGCTATCAGTGCATCAGAGCACTGATGAGCTTCCATGTGCAAGCATGCAAGCATCTTGCAGATTTTTTCTAAGGTCTTTAATCCTCAGTAGCTACTGTTGGAACAATTCAGACTTTCCCCTATGTCATGGTTTGATACTGGTTAAAAGATCAAGTACTCAAGAAATCGTAATGAAGGGTTCATGGGTTGAGATAAGGATTAGGAGAAAATGCTCTAAGAGCAAAATAAGTTCAAATTTAAAGGTATAAAGAAAATTTATTATTAACAGAGTCAGAGGAGGATAATGAAGAATAAAATAAGCCTTTAAAACACTTTTCCCCCCCCAGCCCCTCCCTTCTTTCCACCAACAGTGCAGGGAGACAGGGGGTGAGGGTTTTGATCAGTTCTTTACTTGAAATCTTTCTTCAATTCGCTTAGGGACAGGAGTCTTTCTTCTGCTATACTGTGGAGTCCTTCCCATGGGAGATCGTTCTCCGTGAACTTCTCCATTGTGGTTCTAATTTCACAAACAGCAGTCCTGCCCGACCTGCTCTAACGTGAGTCCCTCCCACGGGCAAAACAGTCTTCCCAAAACTGTATGGCGTGGCTCATTTAGTCCATGGAGTATAGTTATTTAAGGATAAGCTGCTCTAGTTTGGAAGCAAGGGCCCTCTTTCTCTATCTCTAGAAGCAAAGGCCCTCTCTCTGTTCGGATCTTTTACTGGATTACAGCTTTTTTAGCATCTACCCGCTCTAGCGTGAGCACTTTTCCCACGAGCACTTTTCCCACTTTTCCCATGTGAGTGAATCTCTGCATCCCCCATGGACTTCATGGATTATGGGGAAATAGTTTGTTCTATTATAGTCCTCACCACGGTTTGCAGAGAAATCTCGACTCTGACACTTGGAGCATCTCCTCCCCCTCTTTCTTTCCACTGACCTTGGTGTCTCCATGTTGATTTTCTCCACATGTCCTCACTTCCTCCTCTTTCTCCAACTAGGAAGAAAAAAACTACTGCTCGTAAGTACCATTGACAACAAATTCCACCAGTTCAAAGGTTTCTTCAGGATTTCGCAGCACTAAGAAGTTGGCTTCGTCTGGGTTCCTTGTCAAGGAATTGCTCACCATGTTTTTGCCGCTGGCCATGTGGCCCCCGCCACCACTGTGCTGGTGCTTGTGGCCGCTGCGGTGCTGGCACCATTCAGTGCCTCTCTTCATGTGGGGCGCCAAAGAGGAGAAGCCACTGCTGCCGCCCCTGCCCTTCTGCTCACAACACGGCTGGCTGAAAGCAGCCAAGCAGGCAAAGTTCACTGCGGCGCAGGCCACGCCAAGATGGTGGCAGCCGCACAGTGGCGGTGGCCTCATGGCCGTGCCCGATGCTGGGATAGTCCCAGCCACAGTGCCTCACCATCTCCGGGAAAAAANAATTGCTCACCATGTTTTTGCCGCTGGCCATGTGGCCCCCGCCACCACTGTGCTGGTGCTTGTGGCCGCTGCGGTGCTGGCACCATTCAGTGCCTCTCTTCATGTGGGGCGCCAAAGAGGAGAAGCCACTGCTGCCGCCCCTGCCCTTCTGCTCACAACACGGCTGGCTGAAAGCAGCCAAGCAGGCAAAGTTCACTGCGGCGCAGGCCACGCCAAGATGGTGGCAGCCGCACAGTGGCGGTGGCCTCATGGCCGTGCCCGATGCTGGGATAGTCCCAGCCACAGTGCCTCACCATCTCCGGGAAAAAACTGCACATGGTTTTGATTTCCTTCTTAAATATGTCATCACAGAGGCATTACCAACTTCTCTAATTGGGCCAGCAGCATGTCCATCTTCAGAGCCATCAAAGATTGGCTCTGTTGGACACAGTGGAAGTTTCTAGCAGCTTTTCAAAGAAGCCACCTCTGTGGCTTCCCCCCCCCCACACCAAAAAATCAGGCTCCACTAGGAGCCTGATTTTAACACACTCTAGGGTGTGTTAAACCAAACACACCCTAGAACAGGAAATTAAATCTTGAAAATACTTTACGCCTTGTATTCTGACCAATTTGGCTATTCAGTAACTTACACATCATATTTATTTTGAAAAGCAATTTTTTTCATGTAGTTTAGCTAGAGATTCAGTGTGCAAAGAGATTTCACTACATAAAACTTACCATGTGTTCTGTTCATCTTCTGTTTGGTCCTGTAAGTAGGCAGTGGGGTTTTTCTTTTTTTTCATTAGAAGACCTGGTAAGGCTGAATGGTCCATTAGTTTTATACCCACAACTCTCACAATAGATAAAGAAGGCAATGCTTGTAGTAGTGAGAAGCTAGAGATGGCAAAACAAATAACCCAACCTGAAACTTCCTCGCAACCATCGTTCTTTAACTAGAAAATGTCAAGAGCAACAAAACTTATTTTCCTAGAGAGTTTGGGTTTTTTTCTTCTTGTTCGGATGGAAATTCAATAGATGAACTGTTGTTCTGTGCCCTAGAAAATGGGTTAAAGCAGTGAAAGTTGATTTAGGTTAAGAACTTTCTACAGCTGAATCATGCAGGGATCAGTACTCTCCTCACTTCATTTTGAATACATTTACAAAACATCCTGTGAGATGTCACAACAAGACTGACACCCAGCTTTCTTCTCTTCAGCAGAGGAATCAGCCCCATAACCACAAATGTCACAAAGTTTCAAGATCTGAGAGGAAAAAGTAGCTGGGTTAGGTAAATGACAGGAGAAGAAGCTCTGCACATAACCATGAACTCTGTAAGGGACCACTACAGTCCATTTTTCACACTGGTTCATTGTCTGGGGACTCTTTCCTTTCAATCTCAGCAGTAAGAAATGAAGGTGTCTGCTGTAGTGCATTCTTTACTGCAATTTTTATCTCCATGCAGCCCCAAGAGCTGGTGGCCCAAGAATTTTGTACCCTCTCTCTACTTTCAAATTATTCTACTTCTAATGCAGAGACTGGCTTTTGACATCAAAAGCATTTAGCAAATTAGAGTGTAGTTCCCTGAAGCTAATTCTTCCATCATAATTCACATGGGTACTTAGAGTCCCTTGGACAAAAATACCAAAGATAACTAAATATACAAAGGCAGCATTGCTCCTGACTGGGCCACACCTCACCTTTGCTTAAAGCTTTCCTGTAGCAACCTGAGACATTTACATTTACAAACAGGTAGTACCTCCAAATAATCTTTGAATGGTAAATTTAATCAAATGGAAGACAGGCAGAAAAAGGAAGGCTTTGACGTGGAAATGTTAGTACATGAGCTGATGAGATACAGTTGAGTTTCTTGTCAGAATCAGAAAAAAAATTGAACATAGTTTGTTATGCAAAGCCAGGGATAAGTCCATGCTATTTTCAGTGGAAGCTTTTATTTTGCTTAGTCGTTGATAAGCATTAGAAGGAGCTCTTCAGCTCNCCCGCAAATTGCCTCTGTTGGGCACTAGAGGGACCCTAGAGTTTTCCAACCTATGAAAACATCCCAGCAATGCCGAGGCGGGAGCCCTGCCTTTCCCGGTCACCTTAACCTAGGTGTTTCCAAGGAGAGAGGTGGGAAAACCTGCTCAACGTGCCCATAGACTGCAAATATGCCACTGAGAGTAATGAGCAAGGGGACCGTAGCCATACTTCTTTGTTTCATTAACCTCACTGGTACTCGCAGCTCTTCTCATCATCAATAAATAAAAGCTGACTTTGTCTTGACTGCTCTGTTTGCTCAGCTAATATTGTGACATTGGCGCCAAGGCTTGAGTCACTGTTTTTGAGAAATTAAATGTTTCCGTCCCCAGTCTGAAGTGATGCCAAAAACCTAAGTTGCCACTACTGCATCCCAATAAACTCTCAGGGGAGCAGTGGGGAACTGTTACTTAACTATATAGTAAGAGACAAAGTATTGACCCAAATTCCTTTTAAAACAGCATTTCCCAGACACAGTTTCAAATGAATCTGTCCTAAAGCTATAGACAATGTCATTCCTTTTTCTTTTAGTAGGCAGGCAAAAAATCTGCTGTATTTCACTTATCAGACTTCCATACAGACATCCATAATTCAGCGTCTCAAAGCTTTACCTATAAAGCTCATGGTTTATGAGGTGATGCAAAAAAATTTTTTTCCTTTGTACAAAAAATCTTTTCTCACTATCGCTTAGTGGAATGATGCTTTCTGATCTCTGCATGAATATTTCTAATAAAAATATGTGCATGCATTTTAATATCTCTAACATGAATTAAAATAATATTTTCTGTCTTAAAACATCTAGTGTCAACACTGCTGCTGAATATTTAATGTGAAGTATAATGTAATTTGACTATATAATTATTGTGGGGAAAATGGTGACTGCCATTTTTTCCTGTGCTTATTTTTCATCATCTTTGATCATTGTTTAAAGGGAGATGCGACTGAATGACTAACTTCCAAGACTCACCTCCTCTCTCTCTCTCTGCAGACTGCTGCTGAAAAGAGATAGGCTGCTGCTGTACTGCATCTGAGCTAGAGGCGTTGATTCTCTGTCACACATGGAATATTCTGAGCATGTCTCTGGTTAGTTACACCACCCCTCTGATCTCTAGGAATGTTTATGGACAGTGCACAGTGTATTGTACATGTGTCTTTCCATTAAGACATCTTCTAATCTCTTCCATGATACCCGTTGCAGTATTTGTTTCCAATGAAAGTATAAGCTGTCCTCCCCTCCCCCCCCTTTTTTTTTAATATTGTAAGCCTTAAATTAATCTAATTTCCATTTGGATGAAGTTTAACTTTTTATCCTTGATCAAGTCCACTGCTCTTTTCCTTGCAGGGCTGCTTCTGATTAGGCTATATATGTTAAGCCTGCATTCGCATTATCTAGGTGGCGAGAGGAAGGGCAAAGCTCCTGTGCTTGTGAGGAGAATTCCATCAAGGTCTTTGCATGGATGCCTAGGCCTCCAAGGAGAGGCATAGAAAGAAAACAGCAGGAGGAAGGCACTGCTGGTCTTCAGGGTACTGCAGACACTGGTCACATTCCTTATGCCCTGAACCAGTGTCTTTCCTCCTGGCAGCCTGGGAGAACGACTGACTGCAGCAAATCCATTTCCTCTGAAAGCATCTCCTCTGGAAGGATGTACATCACTGATGGTGAGTAATGAGCAGGGAACATGATGCCTTTTGGCAAAATTCTGCTCCCTTTGCATGGCACTGATTTACAGGTGAAATGTAAGAAAACAGCAGTGGTGGGAAGTTCTCTCGAACAGCCTGAGGAGGGCTCAGCAAAGGTACCGGAAGAAATGTTTGTAGTCTTCAGTCTTTTTAAGTTAAAATTTCCTGATTTACAAATACATAAAAATACCTAACAAAGTAATTTGGCCTTCCCAAGTCACTTCGTTAACACTGACAGGCCCTTAACATGGAATATATGTAGTAGTTGCTGAGGGATGGCCATTTCTTTATGAAGAAACAGAAGCAAAGGCAGGACCTAGGCTTTCCTGAACTGCATTTTGACCATTCAGTCTAAGACACATATGGCCCAAATTACAGATGTGAAATCTTCTAAACAACCTGCTAAAGCCCATGAAGAAAACAAGTGCTCAGTGCTCCTGAAAATCATGCTTGAAATCAAGCTGGGTACCTAAAATTAGTGACATTTTGGAGAAAATATAGATGCTCACAGTGATGCAGCAAAATGCAACCAAACTGAAATTAATGTTTAAAGTTTTTCCAGTGCAGTATGGATAATAGTATGCCATCTAGGCCCCCAAATATAAAGAAAAATAGAGATATTTATCTTTACTGAATCAAAATATAGGACTTTCAAAACATTATTAGAGGCTAATACATACATGACATACTCAGAATTTCTGGTTAAGATCCTGACAGACTGACTTTTGCACATGAATTCTTAGCAAACTAAAATTTTCTTAGGAAATAGAAGAGGTAAGAAAGCAGCATTTTACCCTTTCATCTCTAGCACAGGTTGGTTGAAATGACGTGGTTCTGGCTATAACAGGTGAGATGAGCTAATCCTGTAGTCCTACCACACCAGTGATATTGCGGGAGGAATGACTTTGGAGTTTAACAACTGTAATGGACATCCTGAGGGGAACAGTTCAGTTCGAGAATGTGGTAAGTGACAAAGTAATAGGATATCTTTTATTGCCAGATTCCAGGAAATGTCTGGAAAGCCCGGCCCTATGAAAGCAGCGTGGAAGTGAGCAGCAGCGCGGCGTCTGAGGGTGTTGTAAACGCGTTTTTTCACCGATCTCACTATTATTTGCTCTATTTCTCCAGAGGAAAAGGAGGAATGAGACTGAGCTGGACTGGCAGCGTTGGAAGACCCAAATGAAATCAGGTGAGAGGCTTTCGGGAAGGTATTCTACCAGGAGCAGGGCAGGGCAGGGCAGGGCAGGGCACGGCTGGACACGGCGACACCGGCTGAGCTGATGGCTGGGCGCGAGCTGGGGGTCCCATAGCCTCGGTGTCTCTGCAATGCAGGGGCCGGGGCGGGGCGGGGCGGGGCGGCAGCGAGGG